>CACSLK010027751.1:603103-617109 GCA_902706635.1 Striga hermonthica | reverse complement strand
GCACTACGTGTGCGACCACATCCCTCTCGGCCAAACCCCGTTAAAACAACTAAATCCCACCGAATATATAAGTTCATTTAAACATAATTTTGCAAATAAGGACTAAGTATCTGGGGATTACTCGGAGAATTCTAACTCAACGTATCGGACATGCACGCACGGCCCGTGGTGCGCTACGTGCGCGGCCACGTTATCCTCGGCCGTACATCTCTATAACATGATTAAATTCTACCGAATACATGAGTTCATATAAGCATATTTTCTCAATTAAAAGCTATGCATGCGAGAGTTACTCGGTGAATTTCTTGAAGATACGAACATAACTCGGATATTATAACTTGAACGCACGGCTATACACATAATCATGCACGCACAACATACTAGCATAATGAACATACTCCTTAAGGCCTATAGATGATGGGAACTTACCTCTTATAAGCCTTCGGAGACTACTCTCGAACTCCCGGCCGTGAGCTTCCGCGTGCGTGCGTAGTGTGCGATGCGTGCGATGCGTGCGGCTCTCGGAATACTCTCGCCAAGGCTCGCGAACGACTCTCCGAACTCCCTCCGAATACTCACTAAACTCTCTCTAAAACCACTCACACTCTCGGCAAAAGACTTAGGCGAGGAAAGAATAGAACACTTTCCAAACACCCATTTATAACATGAGGCCGAAGAGTGGCGGAGAAAAAGAGGGGTCTCATGCACGTGAATGATGGCGGAGGAATTGAGGGGGAGGAAAGACTCGGCATTGCACGGGCTCTATGCATAATGGGACAAAAGCGCACTACATGCTAGGCCTTGGATGCTCCGCCGGCTAGAGGACAAGGGACGCGCACGGTCTTCCACGGCTCTCGGGTTCTCCACCCACGCTTGCGGACAAGGGAACATGGGCGCGGACACACGTGAAGGTGTTGGGCGCGGATTCTTGCGGAAGTGGCCGGATGTGCACGCCTCGGATGTTCCGCCCTCATGCAACGCGCGACGTGCATGGACGCGTGATGGTGCGGACCTCGGATGAACACGCGCACGGAACTCGCTCGTGGACTCGAACCGAACACTCGCACGGTACTTGAACACTTGATACGCACGATACTCGCGTACACATGAACTTAGGTCCGAGTAACGCACGGCATCGAACATGAACTCGGAATAAAATCCGAGCCATTACTAATCTCGTGATTAAATTAAATTAATCACTTAATTATGTTTAATTATCAAATTAAACATAATGCTAAATTACCAAAATTATTTCGAACGTAAACGGTACGTCGAAAATAGTTCCGGTAAATTTTGGCTGAAATAACTGAAATTAATTAACTCCGAAAAATAAAATCGGAACTGAAATATTATTATACTGATAAAAGTTGGGATATTACAGAAAGCGTGAGGTCCCTTGGCAACGGACAACGCGTGGTTAATGAGAACATGGAGAAGTTGGAGCTTATGATACACAATTTGGCGGGGAAGCTCGATCGAGCCACCCACCACACGCGGAGGAGCCGCGCATCAAGGTCGACCACGGCGAGGACGAGTAGCTCGGCATCTTGTCATGAGGACGATGGGGAGCGCTCGCGGGGAATGCGCATGACGCGTACTACCTGACACCACGGTGAACGCCGACACCACAATGATCGGCGACACGAAGAGGAGCATGCGCATACACGCCCAAGGATCACTATGCCGACGTTTGAAGGAGCAGATCCGGACGCATGGTTGAGTCGTGCCATGCTATTTTTTGAGATCAGTGAGGTACACAAGTCCGAGAGAGTTAAAATTGTTGCCTACTACTTATATGGTGAAGCCAACACATGCTGGGAATGGTTGTCACATGTTTACAACAACAAAGGTGAACAAATCAAATGGAGAGATTTTGAGAAGGAGCTGATTACCAGGTTTGGGTCTAGTGATTATTTCAATTACGATGAGGCTTTGTCAAGGATCCGTCAAGTTGGTAGTCTGCGAGATTATCAAAGGGAGTTCGAGAGGATTGCTAGTAGGGTACGTGATTGGCCCGAGAGTGCGTTAGTTGGGGCATTCTTTGGTAGGTTGAAAGCCAAACTAGCGGTCGAGGTAAGGTTGGATAGGCCGAGATCGACGCGTGCAGCTATGGAGTCGGCTCGATTACACGAGGACCACCTTGCGGCGGTTCGGAAGGCAGGCCAAGGCGATGGATATCCGGAGGCAAAGCGCACGGGCGCGGCAGTCGGCACGGCAGCAGATGGGTTGGCCGAGGCAGTCAACGAAGCCCCACGGGACGAGAGCAAGTCGAAGTTCGGTGGAGGAACGCGCACCACGAGTAACATGCGACGATTAATGGAGGATGAAATCCAAAGGCGAAGAGAGAAGGGCCTATGTTTCACATGCAACGAACGATTCACACCGGGCCACAAATGAAAAGGTAATAAAGTATTTTTGTTGGAGTTTGAGGAGGATCATGATAGTGAACCACTTGAGGAGACCTTGTTGTGTGTGGTCAAGTGCAAGAAAAGAGGCCCGAAGATGATCAGGTTTACCGCGGAGATAAAGGATATGTTGTTGGAAGTACTTGTTGATAGTGGGTCGAGTTTGAATTTCATTGATGAGGAGACCAGGAGATTAAAGTTGGTACCCACGAAAGTCAAGACGTTTGGTGTCAACGTGGCCAATGGAAAGAAACAACGAGGAAGTCAGTTGTTCAAGAAAGTTCCCATGGTGGCGCAAGATCAAGAGCTGGAGATTGACCTCTACGCCTTACCGCTTAAGGCTACCGATGTAGTGTTGGGAGTGCAGTGGCTCGAAACACTTGGGCCTATCACAACCGACTACAAGCGAGGTCAGATGTAATTTGGACGACCAGGGAAACGCATCAAGTTGCAAACTGAGGATCAAGGGGACTCACCTATTGAAGAGGAAGATGATGATTTTGAGGTGCTGAATTTTATTATCCTTGAGGACAAGGAAGGTCTTGAAGAGGAGGGGAACGATAAGGAAGTGGTTATTAACCCCGGTGAGTCAGAGGACGAGTCTTGGGACGACCTCGAGGGATGGCTCGAGAGTGGGCTAGAGGAGCCGCAAGTTGAGGAATTTTGGCCATCAGAAAGGCGTGATTGGCCAAGAGGCTATGGCAAGAGGAGGAGATCGCGCAATAGGAGGCGCAAGGCTAAGCGCGCTAGGAAAAGACGCACGGCGATTGCACACGAGGAAGAGGATTGGGCCGATGCCAAGTGCGAAGTATCGGGAAGGCTAGGTGATTGGTGCAAGGCTTGTACGAGGAAGCGGCATGCATGGAGAATGGAGGCTAAGAAAATGGGAGCACGAGGGGTGGAAGATGCGCGCGGAAGATTGCTGCGCGCCGGCGGACGGATGCGCCGAGTGGACGGATGAGCACGGTGTCGAAAGCGTACGGCTAATAAGCGAGTGGCGCGCATCGGGCGATGATGCGCGCAATGGGGTGAACGGCACGCGGCAGTGCTGGGCGCATGCGGGTGCGCGGCAGACGAGCAGGCCATGGGGATCAACGGTACGCGCGGAGCAGTGGGCGCATACGGGCGCGCGGTAGGCGATCGGGGCACAGGCAAAAACCTAGGCCTGGCGGGCCTAAGAATGGAGGGCGCGCGATGGCCAGCGCGTGCGGGATGGGCACGAGCGACGCCGAGTCCGTCGAGGACTAGGCATGCGAGGCGGTGCGCGCGAGGAAGGGCGGCTAGGGGTCTTGGGCAGCGACTTGAGCATCAAGCAACTTGGAGTTCAAGACTTGCTAGTTAATTAGGATTCTATTTCCTTATTGCTTTTATTTACTTCTAGTATTATTAGGATTTTTACTAGTAGAAGATGTTAGGAGATTTACTTGCTTTAGGATTTATATTCTTGCATGATTTAGGAGTTCTTAGTAGTATAGGACTAGATTTACTTTGCACCTATAAGTACACCATGTACTCTTCATATTTTATGAACATGTTGATGAATAAAGAAGAGAGTTCGTAAGAGAAAAACGTGTGTTAGGATTCATGAGAGTTCGATCATACAACTGACTGAGCGAGGCTAAGACCCGAGTGATCTTAAAATCATGAGAAGATAAGGCTAATAACCAAGTCGTCCACATCTATCGTCGAGAGCGAGCCGTGGCGAAGCATTGTTCGAGGCAAACGAGTTGAGACAAACACATGATCCTTCATCATGCATGCCACTCGCCTATTAGCTGTACGCTTTTGACCCCGTGCTCATCTGTCCACTCGGCGCATCCGTCCGCCGGCCCGCAGCAATCTCCCGCGCGCATCATTCACCCATCTTCCACCCCTCGTGCGCCCATTCTATTAGCCTCCATTCTTCATGCACGCCGCTTCCTCGCACAAGCCTTGCACCAATCACCTAGCCTTCCTGGTACTTCGCACTTGGCATCGGCCCAATCCTCTTCCTCGTGTGCAATCGTCGTACGTCTTTTTTTAGCGCGCTTAGCCTTGCGCCTCCTATTTTGCGGTCTCCTTCTCTTGCCACAGCCTCTTGGCCAATCACGCCTTACTGATGGCCAGAATTCCTCCACGTACGGCTCCTCTAGCCCACTCTCGAGCCATCCCTTGAGGTCGTCCCAAACTCGTCCTCTGACTCACTAGGGTTAATAACCACTTCCGTATCACCGAAGCCACACGCGCCAGCACGCGCCGCCCCAGCACCGCCCGTGCCCGTCCGTGCGCAACCGTGTAGACAGACGCCCAGCACCGCGCACGACCACACAGACAGACGCACAGCACCGCTGATGAAGATCATGTGTTTCGACTGCCGATAAGCCGCTAACCCGCGCCTTGAATCGCCGATAGTGTTTCTCTAGCCACAACCGCGCCTATTGAAACAAATAAAATTGCAGTAGTATTTTGGTGAAAAGACTAAAGCAAAGTTGGAAGAACAAAGTTCTAGATTTCTATTAATTCTTGGATGATGAAAAATAACATGGGGATGGGGCCTTTATATAGGCACAAAAATATGTCTAAGCCTAATCTACCTAGGGAACTAATAAAGCAATAAAATATTGGGAATCCTAAACAAGCTAGAAATCATAATGCTAGTTGGAAACTAAATCTCTTGGTGTGCACTCCAAGCAATCCTCTCTCTCTCCCATACTCTTGCACACGCACGCCCTTAGGTCGGTCGCTGCCATAGTCCACGCATTTTATTTAAATGCTTGATAATTTCTCTATCTTTTCGAGTTGTACTTAACTTAGGGTTTAGATGCTTGATCACCATCTTAATCTAATTAATCGATTTTGAAACCGAAAGGGGAAAAATCGTTCGAACTAGGCTCGTTAGAAATAGGCTTGTTCGGTAACGTATTGTCTATGTGCTAATTGATCCGTTATTGATTTGTTTATGCTTATTCTCTTGTTTTGTGAGATATTGAGAATGAACCTCTAGATGAGTTAGTTTTTCGAGCCCTTTAGTCGAGTAATTGATTGATGGTTAAATTTTTTGAGAACCGGAAGCGATATCCCCGATACACTAGCTGTAACACCCCGCCTAAACTTACTAAAATCAGAGTGAATTTTTCGCGCTATAAAAGGAAAACTTTGTTTTAATTTTCGAAAACTCATATTAATTTTTCGAAAATACTTTAACTTTAATATGCGGGATGCTACTCAACTTTAATCTTAAATCTTTAATCTTTATTATTTTTAAACTTCTAGGCATGCAACCGAGTACAATTCATTACTCTGAACATCTCAGGATTTAAGCATGCATAGACTGAAAGTCTAGATACTGAAATATTGAGTTCGGAAGCAAATGTAGCATGCATCAACAATGCATAATAGCTCAACATGTTAAAATATACATGACAGGTTTACTAAAAATATCTTTGCTATGACCACCACCAAATTATCGGCTCACGCTCCACGCTCGACACCGTCACCTGAAAAATGGTTAGTGGGGGGCGTGAGCATAAATAATCCACGTGCTTCGCCGGAACCGGCACTGAAATATACTGCTGATATAATAACATATCATGACATCGGGATATATGCAAGTACTTACTGGGTTGGCAGAAAACGATATGAAAAAGAATATTTTACTAACAGATTAGGCATTCATCCAATAAACACTTTAGATCGGCAAACTACCTATAGCTGCTACTTAGCTGACTGTCTATAACCATTGTTCAGCTGACTGCCTATAATTTCTGCTCGACTGGATAACTATAGCTGCTGCTCAACTGACTAACTATGAATGTTGCTTGGCTGACTGACTATATCTGCAACATCGCGAACTAAATGAACCTCTGGTATGATAAACACATTTCGAACCAAAGCATACATTTAATATGATAAAAACATGTGACAACTTATGCAACATAAAAACACATCACAACCTAAGCATACATCTAATATGATAGAACACATCACAAAAGCGTATAAATAATTGTACTATCTATAACAGTTACTCAACTGGCTATCTATAATTACTGCTCAACTAACTACTTAACTGGCGAGAAGGACACTTGGTCTTCACGCTCGCGATAAGCAACTGTAGGACCTAATCTGTAGGTCGTTGCCACTTACTAGGGCAAAACTAACTCTTATACACTTCTAAGGTTGGAGCTTAACTCACAACTGCACTAGAGTCCTTGATACTACTGGGGATTCGAAACACTTGGTTATGACGAAACCTATCTCTAAATCAAATGTCCCTTAAGGAAGAATTATTCTAAGATCATCTAAAATTAAGCTTAACTCATGGCTTCTCTAGGGTTCTGAATTCACTTAACTCAAAGCTGCACTATAATTCTTATCTGATCTTAACTAGCGTTCGATTCACCTAGCTAGAAATGATCTACTCGCTAGGTAATTGCCCCTATTCGGGCGGAATCTCACATACATACCTCAACCATGGTATTGCGATTATAGAAGATGTAATACCCAGTACAGGGTTCCCACCTTATATGCTGAAATACAGGTGCTGAATGGTCTGCAACTGTCAGAGGCTCGACTCTCCACAAGCTACAAAATATATCAGCACAAAATATATTTTAAGTACTCATCTTAAACTGAAAACTCGAATTATATTATCTGAGTTTTCTAGGTTCGCTCACTCGACTTTAAAATCATTTTAGGGATTTACGAGTTGGTTTTGAAAATATTATTGTCTTTGAGGCATTCTATAGTTCTCTGAAATATTTCTAAGTCTGAAACTAAAATCTGACTTAATCTAATCTGACTGAAATCTAAAATATATCTGGATCTTAAATCCATCTGGATTCTTAACTATATATCTGAAATATTAAACTTATCTGAAATATCTGAATATATCTGAAATATATCTAAAATATATATCTGAAATTTCTCGAACCGTCCGGCTACCCGGACTGATCCGACTGTACTGAAATTCTCTCCGGACTGTCCGGACTGGTTTAACTGAGCTGGACCGATGACTCACTCAGAGCCAGTCGATCATTGGCTTGACTATGTGCAACTCGATTTGACCGTGGTTCGGGTTCGGCGTGGCAACTCAGGGCCGGCACGAACTCGACTGACACTGCTTAACCGATGCACGGTTTGGAACGGTGCCACGGTCGCTGACGCAGAGGCGTGCTTGGACCACGACTAACAGAAACGGCGCGTAAACGGTTGATCAGGTGAACTCGATGCACGGGCACACACTCGGTGATTGGACTCGGACTCGGTGCACGGGCACGCACTTGGTGGTTCAGCTCCAACGGACGGATGAGATTCGAGCACGTGTGCGGTACAATGATACACGTTACGAATTAATGATACGACGTCTAAAAGTTATTTAAAACGGCACTAGGTTTCAGTCGGTTAAACTCGAATCCAAAATAATACCCGGTTATCAGAACCGAATAAGACTAGGGTTTTTGATTCTCGTAAATCCTAACTCATTTAAAGTCGATAATCAAATCACTAATTTCTATGTGATTTATGTCCATTTTATAATCAACAAATACAGCTAAAATCCTCAACCGGTTTAATTTCTATATTTATCGCATTTCATCGGCTAATGTCCCGAATTATAATAAATATCAAATGACATCGAAAAATTCTAGAAACGAGCATTAACGGTCTGATTTCACAAAATTGGTTCGTCTCTCAAACGAACTCCAAAATTGATCAAACTTTAACCTAAGCCTCAAGACATTAAAATAGGATTTATCGAGTTGGTTTTACAATTTTTAGGTCAGTCCACTATTTATTACGAATTTATTGCCATTTTATTCGATAACATCATATAAATTCATATATTGCTCGAAAATTCTCAAACTCATTTTTATAATTAACTAAAATAGATTTCTAATGCCATGGAGTCTAGGTTCAGCCATTATAACTATCGGAAGACTCGAACCGAAAATCAAAAAGAGATCGGGCTAGACAAGGTGCTCGGTTGGTTGAACCGGGTCGGATTTGAACTGGTCAGCTCGGTTCTAGTGTAGGTCTGGACTGAAATGGTCAGCTTTGGAGCAGCTGGTCACAGATCTGATGTGAGAGGGTCGGGTCTAGCTTAGGTCTAGTGACGATGGTACAAATCGGGCTCGGTTTTAGTTTACACGAGCTGGAACCGGGCTAAAAGTGTTGTTGGTTGGGCGTGGTTCGCCGCTGGGCTGGTGGTGGCTCGCTGAGGTCGCGTGGCTCGGGTGTACGGACGTGCTGGTCGTGAGCTAGGGTCGAGCTCCTGTACGGACGGCTCGTGGATGGTGCAGCTAGACGAGCAGCTCGGGTCTGGGTCGCGGTTTGGGCTCGGGGACGGCGGTAATGAGCTGAACGGCGTACAAACCAGAGCTGTGTGACTCGACGTGGGTTGTGGGTCTCGATTCGCCGGCGTGGACGAGCTGGGGAGGCGCGCCGACGGCTAGGCTCGCGGTTTTCCGGCGTGGCTGAGGTCGAATGGACTGAGGCGAGCGAACGGTGGGTGGCTGAGGTGTGGCGCGACTGGAACAAGCTACTTGGTCACGAACGGGGCAGCTAGGGCTGAGACTGGGTGAGTTCGACGTGGGTTCGAGTTGGTGAGCTCGGGCTCGCCGGAAAATGGGGGCTTGCCGCTTGAAGGGGTTGAGCTGTGGACGAGCTTGACTGTGGCCTGTGAACCAAGGCTTAACCAGCGTGAGGTCGCGGCGGGAAGGGTTCGCCAGAGGTGGGTCGTCGGTGTGGAGACCTCGCCGGAAAATGGCCGGCAAGATTTAATAGAGGTGAAGGCTTTCTCTTGAATTAGGAAGATGAAGGTGGATGATGATGTATTTATATAGGGGGAGATATCTAGGGTTTTATGTTGTTGTTAGGCTCAAATTTGGGCTTCAAAATTTCTAAAATCGGGCCTTTAAAAAAATTCATACTATCGGGCTCGATTAAATTGAACATACACTTAGGAAATCTTATTGCTCAGTAATATATGTCGATTGGAACTTGGACTAATTAAATTAGTCGCTCGAGTTACTAAAATAATTTGGGCTCGGTTTTTTTTTTAAAAAAAATAGAACCGATATTTGGGCTTAATAAATCCAACTTTAATTATAAAAATCGAATGAATTCTCCATGGCTTAGACTTAATACTAATTACTCAATTTAATGCAAATAATAATAATAAATGCATCAAATTAGGAAACTTAATATTTATGGAAATAAAGTCGAGCTCCATAAATAGTAACTAATAATCTGGGCGTTACAATCTATCATCCTTAAAACATTTCCGTCCTTGGAAATGCTAAACTAAATTACAAGTCAAAACTCAAAACTAGTATTCTTAGCTTTATATTCGGTCTTCCTCCTACTAGTGATCTTGGCTATGCCACGAAAATTTCGGTTTCAAGCCACCAGGCAAATTTGGACTAATGACTCTTATTTCAAGCCTCCATAATTTACCCGGCCTTATGGCTGTTATACACCATTAGCCCAAGTTTCGGGACTAGTTTGCCATGGCGGTTCGCCAAAATTCGCTAGGTGCCCCTAGAAAGTCCCAGGGTAGAACTTTAGAAATTATAACTTGGGAACTTCGGAGGAAGCCTATCTTTCCCTCTTAGCAGCATCGCCTTGGCTATGGCGACGCTTCTAGTCTTAGGAAGAACTGAACTGTAATTATTTACTATGACGGACTACCTTGTCAGGCTGATCGAGTTTCACCCGATTAGACAAGATTTACCGTACACTTCGTCAGGCTGATCGAGCACTGCACGATTAGATGAAAGTGTTAACCGTATCAGGATGATCGGGTTTACCCAATTAGATAGGGTCCATTATGTGCTTCGTTAGGCTGATCTGGCTTTCCCCGAATAGACAAGCACGTCTACCTTGTCAGGCTGATCTGGTCTGGCCCGATTAAACAAGGATACGTTTCGTCAGGCTGATCGGCTTAGCCGACTAGACGAACACGTTTGCCTTGTCAGGCTGATCGAGCTCATCCAATTAGACAAGGTCTATTGCATGCTTTGTCAGGCTGATCGGGTTTACCCGATTAGATGAGCATGTTTACCTTGTCGGTTGATCGGGCTGGCCCGATTAGACAAGGTATGTTGTACGCTTCGTCAGGCTGATCGGTTTTAGCCGATTAGACGAACCGTTTGCCTTGTCAGGCTGATCGGATTCATCCAATTAGACAAGGTCTGTTGTATGCTTCGTCAGGCTGATCGGGTTTACCCGATTAGACGAGCATGTCTACCTTGTCAGGCTGATCGGGCTGGCCCGATTAGACAAGGTATGTTGTACGCTTCGTCAGGCTGATCAGTTTTAGCCGATTAGACGAACAGTTTGCCTTGTCAGGCTGATCGGTTTTCTCCGATTAGACAAGGTCTGTTGTATGCTTCGTCAGGCTGATCGGGTTTATCCGATTGACGAGCATGTCCACCTTGTCAGGCTGATCGGGGTAGCCCGATTAGACAAGGTCTACTGTACTCACGCTAGGCTGACCAGATAGGCCTGGTTAGGCGGAGATCTCTACCATGTGATATGTAAATGGTAGGACCTACTTATAAGTTACTGCTCACTCTTAGTGAAAACTATTTCCCGGTTCTATATTGTACCTTCCGGCACATGACTACGCGATACTTTGCACGCGGCACGTAGCAATGCGACACACCAACAACCCGGGATAGTGACTATTATACACTGGAAAATCTGTACTACATAGACTCAACTGAAATTAGTACAAGAGAGCATCTAGAGTCATATACCATCCCAATTATTGAGACGAAGAATGATTTAAGATATGTAGAAAGCATCAAACATTCGTAGTCTAAATATCAAACTTTCACGTAGTCTCAAAAGGTGCAGGAATACCTCTGACAAACGGGTTTTTAAGCGTGTTCACATCATAAAGTTAATACATCTAAACATAATACGACCATCTCCTGTCTCATAGCTTTTACTGGTTCGGTTGTGCTGCTCATTCCGGGCACTGGAATGCTCAATGTCCTGGCCTCTGGCAGTGATAGCATATGTCTCGTCCCGCCAAACACCCTCCATGGTGGCGTCGTCCGCATGTGGCGCAGGCTGGTGGAACCGGCTGTGGTGGCTGAGCTACCTGAGCTGGGGCCTCTCCCCTACGTCTGTCTCCTCTCCAATCCGAACTCTAAATCTCTTCTTGTTTGGCCTGGGGGCCTGCTGAGGTGGTGCTGGTATCACGGGCTGTTGTGCTAGCTGAACTGGGGCCTGCTGTGGTGGCGGTAGTGCAGGCTGCGGTGCCGGTGGTTGGTAAGCTGGTTGACGGGCGACAGTGCGAGTACGGATGTCCTCCAGTCGGAGGCTCTCATAAATCTGTTGAGCCCGAGAAACAGTCTCAGCATATGTCAGGGCGCCAAGGCCAGCGAGATGGTGGCGAATCTCCCCGCAAAGACCGCCCTTGAAGCGCCTCGCCCTCGTCTCCTCCGTATCAATCAGGTACGGCACGAAGAAGCCGAGGCGAGTGAAGTCTCTCTCATACTCATCGACAGTCCTAGCACCTGATCCAGTGCTAAGAACTGCCTCTCCATCCTCTCTCTGTAGTGGGCCGGGTAGTACTTCTCCCGGAGGAGCGGCTTGAGGCTGTCCCAAGTGAGGCCTAGCTTCTCCCCGGGTCGCATATCCGAGTACGAAGCCCACCAGAGACCTGCATCCCCTATCATCTGTAGTTGCGCACACATGATCCTATGAGACTCGGGGCAATCCATCACCTCGAAAATCATGTCAAGACTGCGCAACCACTCATCGACCAACCTCGGGTCTCCCTGCCCATTGAACGTCGCGGGGTGGTACCCACGGAACTGAGAAACTGAAAAGGCCTGGTCACGCTCTGGCGCTACCGGCGGGGGCACTGCTGCACGCGGAGCTGCTTCGGGCGAGGCCCGAATCGGAGCTGGGCGAGGAGGCATCTAAATGGTCAAATGACAGGAATTAGCAGGAACATCGAATATTCGACGGAAAATTAATTACTCAGAAAAGTTAACAAGAATGCTCAAAGTTAACTATCTCTGCTGAAATTCTAACTGAAACAGTATAGCCGATTAATAAATAGCTACACTATACTTTAATAATTTATCGAATTGCCGAAAACACCTAGTTTGGCTAGAGTTCTGGTTACACTAAAATCTTCTATGTTCTGACTAGAGTTCTAACTATAATTCTCAAATCTTAATCGAAGGATAGATCGTATGCCCGTAAAGTAATCTGACTATAATTTTAGTATACAGAACCACTAAGTGGCACTGATACCAACTGTAACACCCCGCCTAAACTTACTAAAATTAGAGTAAATTTTTCGCACTATAAAAGGAAAACTCTGTTTTAATTTTCGAAAACTCATATTAATTTTTCGAAAATACTTTAACTTTAATATGCGGGATGCTACTCAACTTTAATCTTAAATCTTTAATCTTTAATATTTTTGAACTTCTAGGCATGCAACCGAGTACAATTCATTACTCTGAACATCTCAAGATTTTAGCATGCATAGACTGAAATTCTAGATACTGAAATATTGAGTGTGGAAGCAAATGTAGCATGCATCAACAAAGCATAATAGCTCAACATGTTAAAATATACATGACAGGTTTACTAAAAATATCTTTGCTATGACCACCACCACATCATCGGCTCACGCTCCACGCTCGACACCGTCACCTGAAAAATGGTTAGTGGGGGGCGTGAGCATAAATAATCCACGTGCTCCGTCGGAACCGACACTGAAACATACAGCTAATATAATAACATATCATGAAATCGGCATATATGCAAGTACTTACTGTGTCGGCAGAAAACGATATGAAGAAGAATATTTTACTAACAAATTAGGCATTCATCCAATAAACACTTAGATCGGCAAACTACCTATAGCTGCTACTTAGCTGACTGTCTGTAATCGTTGCTCAGCTGACTGTCTATAATTTCTGCTCGACTGGATAACTATAGCTGCTGCTCAACTGAATAACTATGAATGTTTCTTGGCTGTCTGACTATATCTGCAACATCGCGAACCAAATGAACCTCTGGTATGATATACACATTGCGAACCTAAGCATACATCTAATATGATAAAAACACGTCACAACTTAAGCAACATAAAAACACATCACAACCTAAGCATACATCTAATATGATAGAACACATCACAAAATCGTATAAATAATTATATTGTCTATAACGGTTGCTCAACTGGCTATCTATAATTACTGCTCAACTGACTACTTAACTGGCGAGAAGGACACTTGGTCTTCACGCTCGCGATAAGCAACTGTAGGACCTAATCTGTAGGTCGCTGCCACTTACTGTTGGTGTTATATACTTAAGCTTTGCTTTAGTGGATATTACACTTGTTATTCCTTGATGAATGAGAATTATGTTTGGTTAAATAAATTCCATGTTCTGTTGTTTTGCATGTAGATAAGTGGGTCATCATCGGGCGTACCGAAGATCACTATATCAGTTACTTACGAAACAAGAATCATTTGTTCACAACCTAGATGGAATTGAACAACCCATCGGAACGGTTGTAGTGTTAACCGTACAATTTGTCTTGACCGATTAGTTGCACTAGTACATTTACGTATTGAACAGGATCCCAGA
>CACSLK010027751.1:577704-601238 GCA_902706635.1 Striga hermonthica | reverse complement strand
TCCAATCATACATCCAAACTGGAGACCAAAACCAGCAAGTGACCATAGCACGACGACCAGGACGACGAGACATAGAGATCGCCGTCGAGATCGCTGTCGGACTCCGCCGCACGCGCCGCCGGAAGGAAGCAGTCGCTGGAGCTTGCAGACGCGCGTGAGAGCGCGTGACTCCTCCGATTTCCGATCGGTCAACGCCGTTGACTTCGCCGTGATGTCAGCTTTCTGGATTGGTCAAGTTTGTTCGATTCCGAGAAGATTTGATTTGCGGTCAACTGTTCGGGCCAGCCAGATCTACATAAATTTTAAGTAGTTAGTTTTCTTCATCAAACCTTTAGATCCGCTGCGCATAGGTTTATGTTGAATGTTTGTCTGTGATTTGTGCATATCGAGATCCTCATGGGTTCCAACACTTACTAGGGCAAAACTAACTCTTATACACTTCTAAGGTTGGAGCTTAACTCACAACTGCACTAGAGTCCTTGATACTATTGGGGATTCGAAACACTTGGTTATGACGAAACCTATCTCTAAATCAAATGTCCCTTAGGGAAGAATTATTCTAAGATCATCTGAAATTAAGCTTAACTCAAGGCTGCTCTAAGGTTCTGAATTCACTTAACTCAAAGCTGCACTATAATTCTTATCTGATCTTAACTAGCGTTCGATTCACCTAGCTAGAATGGATCTACTCGCTAGGTAATTGCCCCTATTCGGGCGGAATCTCACATACATACCTCAACCATGGTATTCCGATTATAGAAGATGTAATACCCAGTACAGGGTGCCCACCTAATATGCTGAAATGCCTGTCGGAGGCTCGACTCTCCACAAGCTACAAAATATATAAGCACATAATATATTTGAAGTACTTATCTTAAACTGAAAACTCGAATTATATTATCTGAGTTGTCTAGGTTCGCTCACTCGACTTTAAAATCATTCTAGGGATTTACGAGCTGGTTTTGAAAATATTATTGTCTTTGAGGCATTCTATAGTTCTCTGAAATATTTCTAAGTCTGAAACTAAAATATGACTTGATCTAATCTAACTGAAATCTAAAATGTATCTGGATCTTAAATCCATCTGGATTCTTAACTTTATATCTTAAATCTTAACTTCATCTGAAATATCTGAATATATCTGAAAATATCTAAAATATATATCTGAAATTTCTCGAACCGTCCGGCTACCCGGACTGATCCGACTGTACTGAAATTCTTTCCGAACTGCCCGGACTGGTTTAACTGAACTGGACCGATGACTCACTCAGAGCCAGTCGATCATTGGCTTGACTATGTGCAACTCGGTTTGACCGTGGTTAGGGTTCGGCGTGGCAACTTGGGGTCGGCACGAACTCGACTGACACTGCTTAACCGATGCACGGTTTGGAACGGTGCCATGGTCGCAGACGCATGAGAGTGCTTGGACCACGACTAACGGAAATGGCGCGTAAACGGTTGATCCGGTGAACTCGGTGCACGGGCACGCACTCGATGATTGGACTCAGACTCGGTGCACGGGCACGCACTCGGTGGTTCGGCTCCAACTGTCGGATGAGAGTCGAGCACGTGTGCGGGACGATGATACACATTACGAATTAATGATACGACGTCTAGAAGTTACTTAAACGGTCCTAGGGTTCAGTCGGTTAAACTCGAATTCAAAATAATACCCGGTTATCAAAACCGAATAAGAATAGGGTTTTTGATTCTCGTAAATCCTAACTCATTTAAAGCTGATACTCAAATCACTAATTTCTATATGATTTATTTCAATTTTATAATCAACAAATGCAGCTAAAATCCTCAACCGGTGTAATTTCTATATTTATCGCATTTCATCGGCTAATGTCCCGAATTATAATAAATATCAAATGACATCGAAAAATTCTAAAATTTTAACTACAGTCTCTTCAACATTTATAGGATTTATGATAAAATTATCACCTCCAAATTCAGCCCCTAACTCATCAAACTAGAAACGAGCATTAATGGTCTGATTTCACAAAATCGGTTCGTCTCTCAAACGAACTCCAAAATCATCAAACTTTAACCTAAGCCTCAAGACATTAAAATAGGATTTATCAAGTTGCTTTCATAATTTTCAGGTCAGTCCACTATTTATTACGAATTTATTGCCATTTTATTCTATAAAATCATATAAATTCATATATTGCTCGAAAATTCCCAAACTCATTTTTATAATTAACTAAAATAGATTTCTAATGCCAGGGAGTCTAGGTTCAGCCATTATACCTATCGGAAGACTCGAATCGAAAATCAAAAAGAGATCGGGCTAGACAAGGTGCTCGGTTGCTTGAACCGGGTCGGATTTGAACTGGTCAGCTCGGTTCTAGTGTAGGTTTGGACTGAAATGTTCAGCTTTGGAGCAGATGGTCATAGATCTGAGGTGAGAGGGTTGGGTCTAGCTCAGGTCTGGTGACGCTGGTACAGATCGGGCTCGGTTTTAATTTACACGAGCTGGAACCGGGCTAAAAGTGCTGTTGGTCGGGCGTGGTTCGCCGTTGGTCTCGTGGTGGCTTGCTGAGGTCGCGCGGCTCGGGTGTACGGATGTGCTGGTCGTGAGCTAGGATCGAGCTCGTGTACGGACGGCTCGTGGATGGTGCAGCTGGACGAGCGCTCGGGTCTGGGTCGCGGTTTGGGCTCGGGGACGGCGGTAATGAGCTGGACGGCGCACAAACTGGAGCTGTGTGACTCGACGTGGGTTGTGGGTCTCGATTCGCCGGCGTGGACGATCTGCGGAGGCGCGCCGACGGCAGGGCTCGCAGTTTTTCGGCGTGGCTGAGGTCGAATGGACTGAGGCGAGCAAACCGCGGGTGGCTGAGGTGTGGCGCGACTGGAACAAGCTACTTGGTCGTGAACGGGGGCAGCTAGGGCTGAGACTGCGTGAGTTCGACGTGGGTTCGAGTTGGTGAGATCGGGCTCGCCGGAAAATGGGGGCTCGCCGCTTGAAGGGGTTGAGCTGCGGACGAGCTTGAATGTGGCTTGTGAACCAAGGCTTAACCAGCGTGAGGTCGCGGCGGAAAGGGTTCGCCGGAGGTAGGTCGTCGGTGTGGAGGCCTCGCCGGAAAATGGCCGACCGGATTTAATGGAGGTGAAGGCTTTCTCTTGAATGAGGAAGATGAAGGTGGATGATGATGTATTTATATGGGGGGAGATATCTAGGGTTTTATGTTGTTGTTGGGCTCAAATTTGGGCTTCAAAATTTCTAAAATCGGGCCTTAAAAAAATTCATACTATCGGGCTCGATTAAATCGAACATACACTTAGGAAATCTTAATTTCTCGGTAATATAAGTCGATTGGAACTTCGACTAATTAAATTAGTCGCTCGAGTTACTAAAATAATTTGGGCTCGGTTTTTAAAAAAAAAAAATAGAATCAATATTTGGGCTTAATAAATCCGACTTTAATAATAAAAATCAAATGAATTGTCCATGGCTTAGACTTAATACTAATTACTCAATTTAATGCAAATAAGAATAATAATAGCATCAAATTAGGAAACTTAATATTTATGAAAATAAAGTCGAGCTCCATAAATAGTAATTAATAATCTGGGCGTTACACTAGCCTCCTTATTACTTTTTGAATTTGTGTTCGGAGTTGTGAAGTTGATATAGCTAGCATAATTTTCATACTTCGTAGTTGATAGAATCAAACCAAATCAATCAGAGTAGAGTGTTAGGATTAGTTTCTCTTTTCGTGAGTGAATATTCGTATCCAACCTTCCTTGTGATACGACCCGGTGTTCGAATCCTTCGATTCTACTCCGGTAAAAATACTTACAACAAATTGGCACCGTTGCCGGTGAAGGTTTAGGACTTTAATTGTGCGCCTATTCATTTTCTTTTAGTGTTTCTCTTATTTCTTGTGATTTTTCTTGTTTCAGTGTTTCTCGTTGTTTCTTTTGCTTAGTTTTATAGTTCTTGATTTTCGGTTGTTTAATTTAGTTTTTATTCTTTGTTTATCTGGTGCTCGTGACGGTTTCTTGTCTTTTTGTATGCGTACTAGGAGTGGACGCATACTATCTCCTATTGACAAACCGTTTAACAAGAGCCTGAGAGAGCTACTGGAAGAGCTTACTCTCGAATCCCACGAAGGAGACGAACATTCTCCGAAATCGTCCGCAGGCAGCAACTTCGATATGGGTGAACAACAGCAACAACCACCCTGTAACACTCTCCGAACCTTAGCCCAGCCGGTGATCGGACCAATCACTTCGTGCATTCGTTTGCCGGATGTTGCACGGAATTATGAGCTCAAAATGATTCATTACAACCAGCTGCCGGCATTCCACGGACTTCCAAGTGAGGAACCACTCAACTTCATCCAGGAATTTTACAATGTCCTCAACACTTTCCCTCTCAGTGGGCTTACTGACGAGCAGTTGAAGATGAGGTGCTTTCCTGAGACACTGAAGGACCGGGCCAAGGCCTGGTTCATGACGCTTGCACCTGGATCTCTCACTACCTAGACTGAGGTGTACTCGAAATTCATTGAGAGGTACTACTGTAACGCCCCAGTTTTTATTAATAAGGGAAAAATACTAGCTTCCGTGTATAAGTTAGCCTTTATTAATAAATGCTCAGTATTAGTATTCAAGCTTAAGTTATTCAGTTAGTTAAGTTACAAGTTCAACGTTAAGTCGAAAATATATTCGATTAATTTTATTTCATAACCAAGTTAATTCCAGTAATTAATCTTAGTCCGTTTATTTATTTTTATAAATGGACATAGCAAGTTCGAGATTAATTATTCCAGTATTGACGTATTAATCAAATTTGAGAATATTCGATAAATCGTCAAAGATGAGTTTCGAGCCCAGTTAATAAGTTATTCAGAAATCAGTTCGACTTTAAGTCGAAAATCTATTCGGTCTAATTTATTTTCAATAACCGAGTTAATTTCGATAATTAGTTCCAGAAACGTTTATTCTATAAACGGATATTATTAGTCGGGATTAATTATTCGAAGTCAAGAATATTCGAATTAATTTTCAAAGTCAAATTTCAACCGAAAATGAGTAAATTCAGTTTAAGTTGTCATACGTGCACGCCATCTCTATACATTGCCGCGTTCACATTAGGTACAACGTCCATCATTAACTTATGCCTAAGTAATTTTCATGAACCACATTAATTAACCCTTGCTTAATTAACTTAATCCATGCTTAGCCTATTAATCCATGTTAAGCCTATTAATCCATGCTTAGCCTATGCAGTTGTCGTAAGATAAGATCATGCGCAACTTGCACCGTGACTCACCGAGTAGCTTGGTCGATGTGGCATGGCGTGAGCGTGCATGCAATTACTAAGTCATTCGGACGCCACCTCGTGCGATGACTCGGCAAGAAAAATGCCACCGAAGCACGCGGTGAAAACAAGTTGCACGACACAGTTAAATCATCACCATTCACCTCCATCATTTTTCTATTTAAGTTAAGTGATAGTCGTGAGTTATTTCCTCGTGCAAAAACGGAACTTAAGTCACGAAATAAAGAGAAAAACCGAGAGAGAAAGATAGCATGAAATAGCCGAGAGTTAAGAGTATAAGTGGAGAAGATAGGTTTTGCTATAGGAAGCACACGCACTACAAGCGGAGACAAGCAAGCACGCGCAATCCTAGTAATTCTCTCGAGCAATCGGAAGGGTATATTCATCTTAACGGTCTTTTAGTGTAATTATGTTCATCTTAAGGGGATCATGTAGAAATCATGTTGTTTAGTCCAAGTATAGCCTATGTTGCGCTCGGAGGTGCTGTATAAGCCCTCCCGAGCTACTTCAGGTTCCAGTTGAACACCCCCGAGCAATTTATTTGTATTTAGTCATTACATATCATATTATGTTCAGTCATGTAGCCTTTGCTGGAAAAAATCATCGGATGGCCGGCGAGGTGCCGACTGTATGGCCTGTCCGCACACAGCGGGCAGCGTCGCCGGCAGTGGCCTGTGAGCACACGTGATGCAGAAGTGGCTAGGCAGCTCAAGAATGCAGCAAGTCGCACTTACCACGCACGCAAGAGGCTAGCACGTGAGACAGCTGAGGTGCGCACTATCAAGAGAAATGAACGCGGGGCGTGCGAGGATGGCCAACGTGAAGGCACGGGCAGAAGCGGGCAGGCGGCAGGTGCGTGCGAGGAGAAGGCGCGCGAGGCGCGCCAGGCGTCCCAGCACGCATGGGGCTTGAGGCCCTTTACCTCGAGGCATGCGGTGAGGCACGCAAGACCCTAGTCCTCGAGGAGTGCGGTAACACGAGGGACCACACGCGCACTGGTGGAGCGGAAGGCGTAGGCGTGTGTAACATGTCGGGTGACGTAGCACACGCGAAAGGCAGCACCCTAGTCCTCGAGAACTAGGGCGATGGACGAAGGCGGCGTGCGGGTAGGGCGGTCGCATGAGGGGCCGAGAGAGAGAGAGAGAGAGGAATACTTGGATTGCAAGCCAAGTTATTTAGTTCCCTTATTGCTTTATGATTTCTAGCTTAATTAGGATACTTAATATTTTATTGCTTTATTTGTTCCCTAGGTAGATTAGGACAAGATATATTTTGTGCCTATATAAAGGCCATTCCCCTATGTTATTTTTTATCATCAATTTTATGAATAGAAATCTGAACTTTTGTTCTTCCACTTTGCTTTAGTTTTCCACCAAAATTCTATTGCAATTTTATTCGTTCCAAGAGGCGCTGTTGTGGCTCGAAGAACACCTATCGGAGATTCAATGCGCGGGTTAACGACTTATCTGCAATCGGAACACACGATCTTCATCATTGGTGCTTTCATTGAGAGGTGTTAGATCGTGTGTTTTTTCCCTATCCCTTTTCTCTTCTTTTTCCTTTCGTTTTTTTCGTCCCCCTATTAAAAAAAAAATCTTCCAACACGAGTCCGCAAAGCAAAGAGCAAAGAGAGTAAAAGAAAGCCATGGCCAACAAGGAGATCAAGGATAAGATCGACAATCTCGATGTCCAATTCCGTGGAATGAGCGAAGCCATCGACACGCTGGGCGAAGGACTCGACAATACCAAGGCGACAGTGCAAGATCTGATGGAAACCGTAAATAGGTGCTTCGACGAGATGGCGCGCAACGTGCTCGCACGCCTACCACTACCCCGGCATCACGAGCACGCGCGGCCCCATGACCGCGAGCGGGCCGAAGGAGAAGAACGCCGGCGTGAAGAGTACGAGCGCGAGGACGACTTCGACCGGCAGTCCCAGGCGTCTAATTATCGCGACCGACCGAAGCCCGACAAACCGCGCATCCCGTTAGCAACGTTCACCGGCAACGATCTAGATGCATGGCTCAACCAGGCGATGCAATATTTCGAGCTCAATGAGATGGACGGCCCGGATCGTGTAAGGTACGCAACCTATTATCTTGATCGTGAGGCCAATGTATGGTGGCAATGGCTCACGAGGATCTACCGCAAGCGGCAGCAGGCCATCACATGGGCCAACTTTGAGAGGGAGTTGCTCACGCGCTTTGGCACATCCGATTACCACAATTACAACGAGGCTCTCACGCGTATACGACAGACGGGTAGCTTACGCGAGTATATCAAGGAGTTCGAGCGTCTAGCCTGCCACGTGCGAGATTGGCCCGAGGATGCATTGGTGGGAGCTTTCATAGGTGGGCTGAAGTTCGATGTAGCCGCCGAAGTTCGACTGGAGCGGCCAGACACGATGCACACAGCCATGGAGATAGCCCGATGCCGTGAGGATCACCTGGTAGTCACGCGAAGGGGACGGGCGGATGTCCACTTCACTGACACACGGCGCGCAGGCCCGAGCCAGTCGACGGCGAGCACACAACCGACCGTCAGCGCTCGGCCGGCAGGGCCTGTAGTCAGGCGACTTTCCCCCGAGGAAGTCAAGCGCCGGCGTGGGAAGGGCCTATGTTTATAATGCGAAGAAAGTTTACACCAGGCCATCAGTGTAAGCAGGCCTTTGTGATCGAAGTCGCCAATTCCGATGAGGAGGATTCCGAGGATGAAGAGGAACCAAAGCAAGGAGACCAGGTTGAAGTGCTCGATGAAGAAGCTGAAATCTCGATGCATGCAATGGCTGGGATCAGAGGGCCAAGGACGATGCGACTACCAGCGTGTGTCAAGGATCGTAGGGTGATTGTGCTCCTAGACAATGGGTCATCACATAACTTCACCAATGCTGACTTGTCTCAGAAGCTGAAGTTACCAACCACGAAGATTGAGCCCTTTGAAGTTTGAGTAGCTAATGGTGAGAGGATGCAATGCACTGTGTTTCGGAAGGTGCCGATCAAGTTCCAAGGGGTTACGGTGAAGGCTGATCTTTATGCTTTACCCTTGGTCGGACCTGACATCGTTCTTGGAGTACAATGGCTCGAGGGATTAGGCAGGGTGACCACCGACTATCGAACTGGCATCATGGAGTTCAAATCTGGAGGTCGACAAGTCACTCTGAGCTCGGGCACTGAGAAAGGTACCAAAGAAGTTGGATTGAAGAGTAATGAAAGAGTTTGGCGAGGTGGCGGCCAAATTTTTGCGGTAGTCGTCGAGAACACTGGGGCGCACATGGTCGAGAACGAGCAACAACAAGGAGATGTGTGCGAGCTTCTCGAGGAATTTGAGGGAGTATTGGGCAAGCCTAAAGGACTACCACCCCACTGGGAGTTCGATCATCGCATACCACTAGTCAATGAGTAGCATGTCGTACACTGTTCACCCCTATAGGTACGCTCACTTTCAAAAAACTGAGATCGAAAGGCAAGTAGCTGAGATGTTAGAGTCAGGGTTAATTCAGCATAGCTCGAGTCCGTTTTCATCACTGGTATTATTAGCTAAGAAGAAGGATGGTAGATGGAGATTTTGCACTGACTATCGGGCTCTGAATGCCGCAACCATCAAGGATCGATTTCCCATTCCCAGTGTCGACGACATGCTCGATGAGTTGGCAGTATCACGCTATTTCTTGAAGCTCGACCTAAGAGCTGGCTACCATCAGATCCGACTCCACAAGGCCGACATTCCGAAGACAACTTTTCGTACGCATCAGGGGCATTATGAGTATTTGGTGATGCCATTCGGGCTGTGCAACGCTCCGTCAACTTTCCAGTTTGCTATGGATTCTATCTTCAAGGAGTATCTATGTAAGTTTGCGCTAGTCTTCTTTGATTGTATCTTGGTATATTCAAAGTTATGGGCTGAACATCTAGAGCATTTAAGAGTGGTGCTCGAAGTCTTGGAGGCTAACTCATTTCACATCAAGCTCTCCAAGTGCTCATTCGAGCAGGAGATGGTTGAGTACCTAGGTCACTTTATATCCTACGATGGCGTGAAGGTTGATCCACGGAAGATAGCGGCTATGGTCGATTGGCCTAAGCCAATGAGTCTCACGCAGCTCCGAGGATTCCTAGGGCACACGGGCTATTACCGAAAGTTTGTGAAGGATTATGGAACCATCGCTAAGCCACTTACAGAGATGACAAAGAAATGAGGGTTCACATGGACCGAGGCTAGCGAGGAGGTGTTTGAGAAACTGAAGGGAGCCATGACTACAACGCCAGTGCTCGTAATACAAAGGTTTGACGTCTTGTTCGAGGTACACACAGATGCAAGTGATATTGGAATTGGAGCTGTGCTACTGCAGGAAGGACGACCCCTAGCCTATCTCAGCAAGGCACTAGACACGACTATATTGGGATTATCTGTGTACGTGAAGGAGATGCTAGCAGTTGTCGAGGCTGTAAGATGTTGGAGGCCTTACCTACTAGGGCATCCATTTCAGATTGTGACCGACCAGCAGCCACTCAAGCATCTACTCAAGCAAAGGATTGTTACTTCCGAGCAGCAGAAGTTTGTTTCAAAACTGATGGGGTTCGATTTTGAGATAGTTTATAGGCCAGGTCGACAGAATGCTGTAGCCGACGCACTATCCCTACGAACGGATGTAGCGGAGCTTAACGCTATCACGGGGCCGACATGGGCTATTTGGGATGAAGTTCGGAAGGCACAAGAAGGGGATACTTATTGCCAGGAGATACGCCAAATGATCGAAGCCGGGGAAGCCACTGCTGCCGACTATGAGCTGCACTATGGCCTACTACTACACCGAGGCCGAGTATTCGTCCCCGACAGTGGGCAGGTACGCGAGAAGATCTTGCAACACTTCCATGATTCGAAAGTTGGAGGCCACTCAGGTATCTACAGCACATGGATGAGGATAGCCAATACCTTCTTTTGGCCTGGACAGCAGAGCACGGTCCGAGATTACATCGCACGATGCCATGACTGTCAGCGCACTAAGGCTGATTCGCATCGACCAAGTGGGATGCTTCAACCACTACCAGTACCCGAGGCAATTTGGGAGGACATCACTATGGATTTCATCGAAGGGTTGCCTAGTTCGAATGGGTTCAATGGTGTTATGATCGTGGTAGATCGACTTACGAAGTATGCTCATTTTATACCCATCACCCATCCCTACACAACAAAGTCAATTGCCAGGTTATTCGTGGAGTATGTGATGAAGCTGCATGGGGCACCACGTTCTATTGTTTATAATCGAGACCGCATCTTTATGAGCAACTTTTGATCCAAATTTTTTAAGCTACAAGGGACTAAGTTATCGATGAGCTCAGCCTACCACCCACAGACAGATGGGAAAACATAGGTAACTAACCGAACTCTTGAACAATACTTAAGGTGCTACGTCCATCAATTTTCGAGGAAGTGGGAAAACTTTTTGCCCTGGCTGAGTATTGGTACAACACCACCTATCATGAGTCAACCAAAACGACGCCCTTCGAGCTGGTATATGGGCGCAAACCCCCAACATTGATCAATTATTCGGAAGGAAGTACGGTCAACGATGAGGTTGGTCGAGAACTGGAAGAGCGGGATTTGATGTTGCGGGAACTGTTGGAACCCATGAGGATCTCGATATGCACAAATCACAGACAAACATTCAACATAAACCTATGCACATCGGATCTAAAGGTTTGATGAAGAAAACTTACTGCTTAAAATTTATGTAGATCTGGCTGGCCCGAACAGTTGACCGCAAATCAAATCTTCTCGGAATCGAACAAACTTGACCAATTCAGAAAGCTGACATCACGGCGAAGTCAACGGCGTTGACCGATCGGAAATCGGCCTTCTCACGTGCTCTCACGCGCGACGACAAGTTCCAGTAGCAGCTCCCTTCAGGCGGCACATGCGGGCGCGTGCGGCGGCGGCTGGCGGCGATCTCGACGGCGATCTCTTCGTCTCGTCGTCCTGGTCGTCGTGTTATGGTCACTTGCTGGTTTTGGTCTCCGGTTTGGATGTATGATTGGAATCTCTATATACCTTAAGATCTTCTACTGTATTCGCAAACAGCTTTCTAGATCTTGTATCAGTGGAACACAAGAAATAGAAGAACTCCTTGGAAGAGAGAGAAAGAGAGCTGGACGTGTTTCCCAAGGTGTGGGATTGTTCTTTTCTCTTCCATGAGCCTAATGCTGTATATTATTGCACTCCCCTCACCTATCCCAAATTACATTTGAGACTCCTTATTATAATTATCCGATTTACCTCCCCATGTTTAAGATATAATGTCCATTAATTAATTCGATCACTAATAATCAAGAATTAATTAATATATTATATTACCGAAGCTAGCGCTCGCTCATAGCATTCATATTATGCCGGAATAAATCCACCTGCAGGGTTTAGCATAATATTCCTTCATGAACTCACTTCGGGGACATCATCATACTAACGCACATGGTGACCGTAAATATCCTAATAGCACATCGAACACACAATGTCATTACCCAATTCATTAAGTATGTCGACCCGGCTTGGATCTCACCCAAAGAATCAAAGCAACAACAATTATGTGTACATGCCTATTTAATATCTTACGGGTTAAGAGCACGCAATAATTAACTGAGGCCTAGTTTGTTTAAGACGATTAGTATAAAATGAACATCCCTCTCTGGGATCCTGTTCAATACATAAATGTACTAGTGTAACTAATCGGTCAAGACAAACCGTACGGTTGACACTACAACCGTTCCGATGGGTTGTTCAATTCCATCTAGGTTGTGAACCAATGATTCTTGTTTCGCAAGTAACTGATATAGTGATCTTCGGTACGCCCGATGATGACCCACTTATCTACATGCAAAACAACAGAACGTGGAATTTATTTAACCAAACATAATTCTCATTCATCAAGGAATAAGAAGTGTAATATCCACTAAAGCAAAGCTTAAGTATATAACACCAACAATCTTCCACTTATACTTAAAGCTGTCGCTTTACTAGTATAGTCCTATCAATCCGTATCCTAAAAGACCTATGTCGATCCTATCACCATACATTTGACTCCCATTCCCTCTACGTGTTTGGCGAAGACCTTCTCCGGCAAACTCTTCGTAAAAGGATCAACTAGTTTGTCTTTTGATGCAATCTTGGTGATCTCAACTTCTCCTCTTGCCACAATATCTCTGATAAGGTGGTATTTGCGCTCTATGTGTTTGCTTGCTCTGTGGGCTCGTGGTTCCCTTGAGTTTGCTACTGCACCACTGTTATCACAGTACACGGTAATAACATGTGGCAAACTCGGAATCACTTCTAAGTCCACCAAGAAGTTTCTGAGCCAAACTGCCTCTTGCGCTGCCTCAGAGGCTGCGATGTACTCGGCTTCCATAGTGGAGTCTGCTACGCACTTTTGCTTAGCACTCCTCCATGAAATGGCTCCACCTCCCAAGGTAAACACATAACCTGAGGTTGACTTACTCTCGTCCCTATCTGACTGAAAATCAGAATCGCTGTAACCCAGCGGAAACAAACTGTCTGCACGGTAAACTAACATGTACTCCTTAGTCCTTCGCAGATACTTGAGTATATGTTTCACCGCAGCCCAATGTTCCCTTCCTGGATTACTCTGATATCTCGCTACCATGCCAACGGCGTAGCTAATATCAGGCCTAGTGCACAGCATTGCATAGATGAGACTTCCTACTGCCGAGGCATAAGGAACTGTCTTCATGTCCTCTATCTCCTCAGTCGTCTTAGGAGACAACTCCTTAGATAAAGGTACTCCATGTCTGAAAGGTAATGTACCTCTCTTAGAGTTCTGCATACTGAATCTGGCCAAGACAGTATCTATATATGAAGACTGGGATAAGCACATCATTCTTTTCTCACGATCACGAAAGATCTTGATACCAAGAATGTGTCCTGCTTCACCCAAGTCCTTCATATCAAACTGCTTAGACAACCACACCTTTACGTAAGATGCCTTCTTGTTGTTGCCAATAAGAAGTATGTCATCCACGTATAGCACAAGAAACACCACCACGCTTCTACTAATCTTCTTGTATACACAGTGCTCATCCGGACATTGAGTAAATCCATATGACTGGATTACCTCATCAAACCGAATATTCCAAGACCTTGAAGCTTGCTTCAGTCCATAAATGGATCGATTAAGCTTACAAACTAAGTGCTCATGTCCATTTGCAATGAATCCTTCTGGTTGCTGCATATATATGTCTTCCTGAAGGTTCCCATTAAGGAAAGCCGTCTTAACATCCATCTGCCACACTTCATAATCCATATGAGTGGCTACAGCCAAGAGAATCCGAATGGATTTAAGCATAGCTACTGGCGAAAAGGTTTCATCATAATCGATACCCTCTTTCTGGGTATAACCTTTCGCAACAAGCCTAGCTTTAAAGTTTTCAACCTTTCCATCCGATCCCCTCTTTCTCTTGTAAACCCACTTGCATCCAATGGGACGTATCCCATCGGGTGGTTCTACAAGATCCCAGACCTGATTGGTGTCCATAGACCCCATCTCAGCTTTTATTGCAACCTTCCACGAATTTGCATCTCTATCTTGGAGTGCCTCGTCATAAGTTCTTGGGTCCGATTCTAGGTCTCCTAGAACTGAGTCCGATGACTCTCCAAGACCTATCCATCAGTCGGGTTGTGTAGAAACCCTCCCACTACGACGAGGTACCGTCTGTAATGGCACACTATCAGTGTTACGTGTTGCAGTACTATGTGATCTTGTGCACTCGGTGGGGAACTATCGATATCTCTCCCTAACTCCTCTAGGACAAGTTTACTACTGGGCTTATGATCTATGATATAGTCTTCTTCCAAAAATCTAGCGTTCGTACTAACGATCACCTTCTGATCCTCAGGACTATAAAATAAACCACCTTTCGTTTCCTTGGAATAGCCGACAAACAGTCTCACTTCTGATCGTTTCTCCAACTTGCCAGCCTCCTGCACTAAGACATGTGCAGGGCAACCCCAAATTCGAATTTGTGAGAAACGAGGCTTGCGCCCTTTCCACAACTCATAAGGAGTACTGTCTACTGACTTTGAAGGAACAGAATTCAGAATGTAACATGCTGTCTCTAATACAAATCCCCAAAACGAATCTGGTAACTTCGAATAACTCATCATCGACCTAACAATTTCCATAAGAGTTCTGTTTCTTCGCTCTGCAACCCCGTTCTGCTGGGGCGTGCCAGGTGCAGTCAGCTGGGATTCAATCCCTGCTTCTGATAGGTATGTCCTAAACTCTCCAAAGAGGTATTCGCCTCCTCGAACAGATTGAAGACACTTGATACTTTTACCTTGTTGTTTCTCCACAACTGTCCTATACTCCTTGAATTTCTCAAAGCATTCGGACTTGCGGCGCAACAAGTAAATGTACCCATATCTAGAATAATCATCAATAAAAGTGACGAAATACTCATAGCCTCCTCTAGCTTGGATCGACATAGGACCACACAAATCAGAATGAATCAATCCTAGCACTTCTTGGCTCCTTCGCCCCTTTGCCGAAAACGGCCTCTTGGTCATCTTACCTTCTAGGCAGAACTCGCAAGTCTGGTAATGATCTTCCACTGGACCAAGATGCCCAGTAGATACCAACCTTTGAATCCTCCTAAGGTTGATGTGCCCAAGTCTAAGGTGCCAAAGATATGCTTGATTCATCGAAGACTCTTTTCTCTTATTAGTTTTAGTCAAGACATTATTCGATTCATTTTGTTGCAGTGTGGGAGACTTTGGTTTCAGAACATATAGATTGCCAACCATTGAACCAGAACAAATCAAATGATTACCATAACGAATAACAACTGAGTTTTTAAACGAAACTGAATAACCATTCAAAACGAGTTTAGAAACTGAAATTAAATTCTTTTTAAAACTTGGAACAAAAGGACAATTGTTCAAAACCAAAATACTAGCACCAAATACTAAAGTAACTACTCCCACTGCAACTGCTGCCACTTTCGTAGCATTGCCCATGTAGACTGTAATCTCTCCATCCCTAAGTCGCTTGGTTTCCTGGAACCCTTGCAAAGAATTGCAGACATGATCAGTGGCTCCAGTATCTACACACCAGGTACTGGTAGATACAACCGCTAAACATGTTTCTACGACGAAAGTATGAGAGTTACCTTCTTTGCCCTTCTTGAGGAGAGGACAATCGACCTTCCAGTGCCCTGACTTATTGCATTTGTGGCATCTACCTTTCGGCTTCTTTGCCACAGCCTGTTGAGGCACTAACTGGGTGCTCTGTGCCTTTGCCTTTCCTGCAGCCTTCTTCCTCTTCCTGCCCTTGTGAGGCCTGGAAGGTCCGGCTTGCTCGGCAACCATCACAACTGATTTCTGAGTGAACAAGGCCTCAGCCAACTGGAGTTCTGACAACAGTTCTGTAACGCCCCGTTTGAATTTGAATTATTTGACATTATTTATTAGCTTATTATTGCCATTATTATTGCCTATTTATATTATTATTATTATTATTATTATTGCCTAATTGAGATTAATTTTCCAGTCCAATGATATATAATTCCTAGGCCTTGTTGTCATATTACTTTTAGCCCAAATGGAGAAAACCTTGGCCAATTACTTGTTTTATGATGGCCCAATTTGTTTTAAGTTTGGCCCAACTAAATTGTTTAACCTTGGCCCAATTACATCGCAAATCCGCTTCATCCTCCCCTCTCTCTCCCTCTCGCGTCGCCGAGATTGTTCAATCGAATTTGCAGGTGAGATTTTCTCGCGATAATCCATCGTGCGTTCGTGCATCTCGCTCCCACTCTACTTAAGACTCGGTGGTGCAGACCTTATCTCGGATTATCCCAAATCAAATTTATTTCAAATCTCTCTCTGCTCTGTTTGACGAATCTCCCCAAATCCCATCACCCTCCTTCGATTGATTTTAGTCGCATCGAGCTTGCGATCACCATCATCAATCTGGTCGCCTCCATCGTCCTCCATCACCATCATCAGCTTGCCACGCACCACCATCAGGAGCATAATTTCCGGCGACCTTCTCTTCGCGCAGGCCATCACCACCGTCGTCCCTACTCGTGATCCACCATCACCCAGCGAGCTTCGACCACCGCTGCACCTCTCCGAGCGCTTCCATCCTTGCAAGGTCCGATCGTTGCTCCCTCGAGAAGCTTTTCCCGGCGACTTTCTGCCTGCGAGCAGGCCCTTCTTCCGGCGAGTCCCCAGCAGTCGCAGCGGCCCCCGACCACGTGCAGCGATTCCAGAGACTTCTTGTTCGCGAGCAGTCCCCGTGTTCAAAGTTCCGAGTCCCGTCGAGGCTCCGTTCGTCCCGTCTCGTTCCGACCCGTTTTTCGATTTCTTCTAAATTCCCGAAGACGGGTAAATTATTTTAGAACCTTCTCGATATATTCATGCTCGTGGTTGCTCGTTGATATTCGTGCTATTTGAATCGATTTATTGTTGATTGTTCGGATCATTAATCGACTCGTATTATCGTTGTGATTCGTCGGATAATGATTGTGAAATTGTCGTGGTTTTCGGAACTCTCGACTTAGTCTATCGAGTCTGTTTTTAATTGCTGCAAATTAATGGTAGATTTGGAGTCTCGTTAAATTCTTCCGAGTTGTTATATGTTCATCGCTCGTATATGCAAGATTGTCCAGGCCGGTTACGTGTTGCTCGGACCTGGTTCTTATAACTTTTTGAAATTCTATATGTGTATGAGATATCAAATTTTACAATGTCTTGAAGCTGTTGTTTGACAAATTCATTTTAAATTTCAGAGTTCCGTTTTTTGTTATTGATTGGAGCCGTGTCGTACTCGTGATGTCGTTTGATTGTTTAGAACCAATAGGTGTCGTTTCCTATTCCGAACAAACCCCGTTTTTGAAAGGTTTTCGAACTCTGGAAGGGTCATTATGTTGGATAAAAGTTTTGTGAAATTTTGCTGTTGAACTTGCAGCCTGGAAATTGTGTTTTAATCTGCTATTTGGCCTCTCAGTTCGCAGTTTTTATTTTGGTTCACTAGCAGGTTTGTTCAAAAATTTATGTTGTTAAGTCTGTAAGTTAAATCGCAAAGAGAGCGCGTAGCGCAGTGGTCATGAGCGTTGATTCCGTGCGCGAGGTCGCGGGTTCTATTCCTAGCGGTTGCGAAATGTAGCTATTTTTTTAAAATAGAGCAGCCAGCGCGCGGGCTTTCTGGCCCGAACTTCGGCCCGCGCGCGGCCCGTTATTGGGTCAGCAGCCTGGCCCGCGAGCCCATATCCGGCCCGCGAGCCCAATTTTCTGTGTAGCAGGCCTGCGGCTCTTGGCTTGTCTAATTGGCGGCCCAAGTTCGCGTATGGGCCCATTTCAGTGCCAGTAGATTCCCAGCTCGGCCCAGTTGTCTTTTTAAGCCTATTTTGAGTTCCGAAAGCCCGTTTTTAACACCGAGTTTGATTTTAAAAATTATTTTCGACCGAGAAAAATTTGAGAAAAATATTTATAAGTCCCGAGACTCCAAATTGATTCTCCGAGTCCTATTTTTCAAAAATAAGAGAGTTCCAAGTCCACGAAAAATTCGATTAAAACTCTTAAGTCTTAATTTTTATTAAGTATGAGTTTTATGATAAATTCGAACAGTGAGATAGTTTATTAATAAATAATCTCACTTAAATGTAGGTGTTTGAGGAGTCGAGCCTCATCCTACGTACTCGATTTTTGTGCCTTTCTACCGATTTACCATGTGGGTTTATTATTCAAAAAATTGTCTATGCTTTGAACTGTTAATATGTTTACTTACTTGGGTATGATCAAAGTATGAAATGTGTATGTGTAACTTTCGGCGTGAGCTGTACCGGCCGTCGAACGTATCCCCGTTGTTATAGAACGTACCCCGAGTGGGTAATCTCCTCTTGTGATGGATTTGTTGCCTAAAACCCTCGGGGTTGGCAGGCCTGTCTAATACCCTCGGGGTTGACATTGGATTTCTCGTCTAAAACTCTCGGGGTTGACGGATGATTCTCCTACTTTGGCAACGTTAGAGTTCCCGCGGGGAGACGATACGTGGACCAAATGTAGTCTATTCTGATAGGTGTGCACATGAGATATGTAATGGACTCTGGATAGGAGATGGGAAAGATTTGATTGTCTATGTTCATACTTGTGACCATGCCATATTTACTTTCTGTACCCATTTAATATAACTGTTCATTGCATAGTGGTGAGCACAACGGATTCCATCTGTGCTCATCCCCACCTGCTCTTCATGGATGCAGGTTGAGCCGGCGGTTGCATGGCGGCGAAAGACGAGTGGTGGTCGGTTATCTGACCAGACCTTATCATATAGCTTCCGCTTTGCTATATATAATATAGTTACTTTTGTCATTATGTTGAACTTTGGATTATTTATGATTTGAGAAATTTGAATACTGGTCTGGGGAGATGCCCCATTTGCTAAAGATTGATTTCGAAACTTTGTTTAGAACCCTGTGAAGGTGGTTTCGATTTAACTCTGGATAATTGATGATGTTTAAATTACTTGCGAGTAATTGATAATTCGTAAATGTTGTTTATATGTCGAGTAACGCCAAATGATTTATGAAAAGAACTTTGAAAAATTTTCGTTGACTCTTTGAAAAGCTTTTGACTTTTGTCAAATAAAAGTGGGGCGTTACAGTATGGTATCAGAGCAGGTCTACGTTTCTGTAGACTGCTTAATTTTGAGTTATGTGCATATATGATTTTGAGTTAAGCATCGACCACTCGTCTTCGTCATGCCGCGCCGCTCAAGGTATGTACGTCATAAGTATCACTGAGATCATTATGAAATGTTTGTTATTCATGATTGCTTATGAATGTGCTAAACCGGGGCTTAGGATCTATCCACCTTTAAATGCGAACTCTAGTGTTTAATGGCGAACTCTAGATTTCTAGTATATTGATTATATTGTTTGTTTTGTGTTCGGCTTATACAATGTAGAAGTATGAATACTCGCAACAACCGTAACCGTCAGGCATCCCCGCAACCGTCTCCGCCCCGTCAGCACCAGGCCCCTCCGGCCATGGATCTCACTCAGCTTATCGTCCAGTTTCAGAGGATGAATGCACCCACTTTTGCGGGGACTGAGAACCCCACAGCGGTGCTGGAGTGGATGAAAGAGCTGGATAAGATTTTTGCGGTACTTCCCCTCCCTGACCGCCAGCGAGTATCCCTTGCAGCTTACCAGATGAAGGAGGATGCTTCTGACTGGTGGATTGAACACTGGGCTTGGAGGCCAGAGACGGAGCTCCATGCACTCTCTTGGGAACAAATGAAGATGATGGTGCGTAGCAAGTTCCTTCCCCAGAGCTTTTGGGATAGAATGGAGCATGAGTTTTACCACTTGCAGCAGGGCAGCTCCACGGTAGATGAGTATATCCGCATCTTCACCCGCATGTGCCTTTTTGTGGGCGACGCAGTGAACACCGATGCCAAGAAGGCCCGTAAGTTTCTCAAGGGGCTCAACCAGAGGATCCGTGAACTGGTGGGAAGTCACGGACTGATGTCCTATGCAGATACCGTGAGTCGAGCTCAGGAGGTCGAGAGCTGTCTCATTCCGTTAGCTCCAGTTCCTTCTAATTATCACGCTTTCCAGCCGTCTCAGACCGTTGTCCAACACGCTCAGCCCATCTCATCTGTGCAGCCTGGTTCTAGTTCGGGCAAGAGGAAGGCAGATTCCCATCGGGATAACCGAAAGAAAAAGCGTGGAGCACCAGATCGCCGCGATCCCCACCCCATAGTCCAGGCTCAACACCCAAAGTGCACCAATTGTGGTCGTCGCCACCCCGGGCAATGTCGCTATCAGCAGAAGGTTTGTTTCACTTGTTTGCGCCCCGGTCATTTCCGTAATGAGTGCCCCGAGGCTCGACTGCAGCAACAACAGCCGCAACAGCAGCAGCTTCCATGACTGCCTCAGCAGTAGTGAGGCTAACCATGGACTCGTGAAGTCGTATCAACCTTATTTTTATTAGTTTTGCTTTTCTTGGAAACTTTGCAAGACTTGTTTTATTTCCTTTCGCTTGGCATACTATTTCAAATTGCGTTTGAGACTCCGTTATTTTCAATTTCAGTACTTTGGAATCTTTGTTGCTATCTCTTCCGTTGTATGGGATGGGATTTCAGATGGAGTTAAATATTTTAATTCTTTTATGATCCTTATCTATTCTCGTAAATTGAGAACCTTGTGTTGTGATGCCCTAATACAGTATGAATTAGAAGTCGGGAAGTGTTGTTCCACTTTAAAAGATTTTGAGAATCTTTTTAAGGAGGGTAGCCGTGCCTGGTGCAGGGTGAAGTACATGGCCGTCTTCGCTTTTGATATTCGAAATCGTTGAGGCTCATTTAGGACTGCCGGCACGGTTAGCTACTTGAGCAAGAGCTGACGTGACGGCCGACACTGTAGCGTTTCATTATTCGGTAGTGAACGCTATGTTTGGGATTATTTCCAACTGAGGAACCGATCCTCGTTTCTTTGGGTAGTTTTACCCGACCTCTATTCTTCGGGGGACAGTGCATCGACCATACCGTTGATTAATTTTTGAACCGTTCAACCAGTTTCTGTACCGAAATGTGATGGGAAACCCCGTGAACCTTTTTTTTTTCTGAACCTTGAACCGAGAGATCCAAGTTTCACTGAACCAATGTATGAATTCCCTAAATCACTTAATTCTCGATTAAGTGAGTTTGTTGATTATTGCTTAGCCGTAAGAGGGATGTCCCTCGAGACGGCAGGAATTTGAGGTGCTTCATTGTCGAGCAAAGCCTCGAGTCTCGATTGGAGGCTATGTTATCACCATGAAATTTATGTAGATACGAAGGTCGTACCCAATGGGTGTGGTTCGCTTTGGGAAGATGGGAAGCTTTGGCCTCGCTATATCGGATGCTTTCAGACTCTCGCACGAGTCAAAGACTTGGCCTACCGATTAGCTTTACCGTCTGTGTTGTCGGGGTACATGACCCCGAACACGTGGTGGACTTCGTCGAGTTGCAGGTCGAGCGAGGCCTTACTTATGAGTAAGTACCGGTGTTCGTACTGGACCGGAAGGTTCATCAGCTGAGGACCCGGGCAATATCTCGTCGAGGTGCAATAGAACCGACACGGCAAGTCTGAGGCAACTGGGGAGACTGAGACCGAGATAGGAGGATATATCCGAACTTCATGTTTGATGTTGTATTTGGGTTTGGAAGTTTTTAGTTTCGAATTCCGAGGATGGAATTCCTTTTAAGGTGGGTAGACTGTAACGCCCCGTTTGAATTTGAATTATTTGAGATTATTTATTAGCTTATTATTGCCATTATTATTGCCTATTTATATTATTATTATTATTATTATTATTATTATTATTATTATTATTATTATTATTAGTAGTAGTAGTAAATATTTATTTGTGATTAAATGCCTAATTGTTTTAAATGTCTATTATTATTATATAAATATATATTGCGTGTATTATAAATATACATAATCCTGTTTTATTTATTTATTTCGGGCCATATTCTATTAAATCGGATCGTACGGAAATTCTTGTTGTTGCATTGTATTTTATTCCCGGCCTAATTGAGATTAATTTTCCAGCCCAATGATATATAATTCCTAGGCCTTGTTGTCATATTACTTTTAGCCCAAATGGACAAAACCTTGGCCAATTACTTGTTTTATGATGGCCCAATTTGTTTTAAGTTTAGCCCAACTAAATTGTTTAACCTTGGCCCAATTACATCGCAAATCCGCTTCATCCTCCCCTCTCTCTCCCTCTCGCGTCGCAGAGATTGTTCAATCGAATTTGCAGGTGAGATTTTCTCGCGATAATCCATCGTGCGTTCGTGCATCTCGCTCCCACTCTACTTAAGACTCGGTGGTGCAGACCTTATCTCGAATTATCCCAAATCAAATTCATTTCAAATCTCTCTCTGCTCTGTTTGACGAATCTCCCCAAATCCCATCACCCTCCTTCGATTGATTTTAGTCGCATCGAGCTTGCGATCACCATCATCAATCTGGTCGCCTCCATCGTCCTCCATCACCATCATCAGCTCGCCACGCACCACCATCAGGAGCATAATTTCCGGCGACCTTCTCTTCGCGCAGGCCATCACCACCGTCGTCCCTACTCGTGATCCACCATCACCCAGCGAGCTTCGACCACCGCTGCACCTCTCCGAGCGCTTCCATCCTTGAAAGGTCCGATCGTTGCTCCCTCGAGAAGCTTTTCCCGGCGACTTTCTGCCTGCGAGCAGGCCCTTCTTCCGGCGAGTCCCCAGCAGTCGCAGCGCCCCCCGACCACGTGCAGCGATTCCAGAGACTTCTTGTTCGCGAGCAGTCCCCGTGTTCAAAGTTCCGAGTCCCGTCGAGGCTCCGTTCGTCCCGTCTCGTTCCGACCCGTTTTTCGATTTCTCGTAAATTCCAGAAGACGGGTAAATTATTTTAGAACCTTCTCGATATATTCATGCTCGTGGTTGCTCGTTGATATTCGTGCTATTTGAATCGATTTATTGTTGATTGTTCGGCTCATTAATCGACTCGTATTATCGTTGTGATTCGTCGGATAATGATTGTGAAATTGTCGTGGATTTTAAGAACTCTCGGCTTAGTCTATCGAGTCTGTTTTTAATTGCTGCAAATTAATGGTAGATTCGGAGTCTCGTTAAATTCTTCCGAGTTGTTATATGTTCATCGCTCGTATATGCAAGATTGTCCAGGCCGGTTACGTGTTGCTCGGACCCGGTTCTTATAACTTTTCGAAATTCTATATGTGTATGAGATATCAAATTTTACAATGTCTTGAAGCTGTTGTTTGACAAATTCATTTTAAATTTCAGAGTTTCGTTTTTTGTTATTGATTGGAGTCGTGTCGTAGTCGTGATGTCGTTTGATTGTTTTGAACCAATAGGTGTCGTTTCCTATTCCGAACAAACCCCGTTTTTGAAAGGTTTTCGAACTCTGGAAGGGTCATTATGTTGGATAAAAATTTTGTGAAATTTTGCTGTTGAACTTGCAGCCTGAAAATTGTGTTTTAATCTTCTATTTGGCCTCTCAGTTCATAGTTTTTATTTTGGTTCAGTAGCAGGTTTGTTCAAAAATTTATGTTGTTAAGTCTGTAAGTTAAGTCGCAAAGAGAGCGCGTAGCGCAGTGGTCATGAGCGTTGATTCCTTGCGCGAGGTCGCGGGTTCTATTCCCAGCGCTTGCGAAATGTAGCTATTTTTTTTAA
>CACSLK010027751.1:495899-515581 GCA_902706635.1 Striga hermonthica | reverse complement strand
CCAGGCCGCGCCATCGCGCCGATATGACCGAGCCGGTGGTCAGCCAGCGGCCGACCGCCCGACCGCAGCGAGCCGGCGGTCTGGCCAGCCAATGAACCGGCCGGTTCAGACCTGGTTTTGAACAGTTCAATATTCAGTGATCCGGTCCGAGTTCAGTGTAGTATTTCAGTTAATTTTTCAGTCCAGTCAGTCCAATACACCAATATCAATTCAGTAAGGTTTTCTTGTCAGTCAAGTTAAATTCCGAGAATATTCTAGTTAAATATTTAGATCGAGTCGAGCGTCTTAACAACTATTTTCAGTCAGTTTGAGCATAGTACTTAGTATTTGTTTATTTATATATGTTTTTACAGATTGATCAGCAGCAGCACTTACATTATCAGCTCAGGTGGGAACTCAGACTGGTATTACATTGGTTATAATTTCTCTATCATGTTTTAAGGTATGTATATGAGTTATCCACTTAGGGTGGAGGCGCAGTAGACTTAATAGGCCATCCTAAGTTCTGGTGGAGGCGCAGTAGCCTTAATAGGCCATCAGAGTGTGCACATGGACGGACATAGTGTCCGAGGAGGTTCAGTTACCGACCTAGTGTCGGGAGATTACAGTTACTTATATATACCTGCAGTCATGATATTGATATTATTATTAATGTTTACTTTAGTATGAGTTTCTGCGGAGCACAGTGACTTTAGTGCTCACGCTCCCACTATTATTATCTTTTTCAGGTAACAGGGTCGGTCCGGAAGAGTGAGCAAAGCTGGTGGTCGTCGGTGCAGTACATATATATATGTATATGTTTTTGCAGACTTATTATATGTATATTATTTGCCACGTTTTTACTTTCGCTGATGTTTTCAAATTGTTGAACTAGCGTTTTATTTTTCAGACTTTGATCCGAGCCTTTCGGACGGATTTTATACAGTATTACACGCTCGTGTAATTAAAGATATTCCCTTTTTTTCATAAATAGTATTTAATTAATAAAGATAACGGATTTTTAGAAAAGAAATGTTTTTCTGTAGCATCCCGAGACATGATTTCGCAAACTAAAACATAAATTTTAGAAAAGAATTTGCGAAAATCGCACTCTGATTTCAGTAAGCTAGCGGGGTGTTACAAATTGGTATCAGAGCACGTTTTCGTGTATCTGAATACTTTATTAAGTCAGAAAGCTTTCAGAAAACCCGACCACGCTACGCTCACGCCTCGCCGACTACCAGGTAAGTGCTGAGTTACAGTTTATATATATTAAAACGAATGCTTAAGTCTATGCTCAGTAAGAGGGTACTAGATATTTGACCCTAGAAACCGTAAGATGCTCGAGTATTTTCAGAACATAGTCGATTGTCTCAGTTACTTGATAATTCGACTTTAGTTTTCTCGGGATATTTATCGACTCGTCAAGAAATTTGTGTACTTAAGCAGTCAGTCAGTTAATCTTTTATGTTATTTAATCATGTTAAATATTTCAATGTTCAGATTCCTCCTCGTAGAGATCCAGACTAGCAGGGACTCCCTCAGGCCACGGTGGTCGCAAAATTCCGCAACTACCATCCAGAAAAATTTTCCGGCCAAGGAGATTGTAATGCCCCGTTTATTTATAAAATATTTGGGAATCATTTATATTATTATTGCTTTATTATTAGTATTATTATCATAATTATTTGACTAAATGTTATTATTATTATTATTATTAATAATGTGTCTAAATGTTATTTATAATAAATATTTATATATATATATATATATATTAAATAAATATTACCCGGTTGTTATTCTATTTTTCTCGCGATCCGTTTCGAGCCCGAGTCCCGGCCCTTATTATTTTCGAAACCGCAACTTTGATATATGATTACCGACTCTTAACCCACTTATGGTGGAACCAAGCCTCATTAATTTTTATAAACCGACCTTTATAATCGTGAAACCGTGCCTTTTAATTTGAATCAAACCCGGCCCAAATAGCTTGCAGTTTGGGCCCAATGTTTAAGGCCCTAATTTTTCTTTTATGTTAATTAAGCCCTAAATTCAGTCCTTAAGCTTTCTCTCTCTCTCCATCTAATCCCGCAGCCACCACATCTCTCTCTCCCTACGATTTGTTGCGATCAGAAAAATTGAATCTCTCGCCTTCTCTGTACATCATCGTCTTCATCCTCACGCCACCGCACCATCATAAACGTTCTTCAATTCTCCATCATCGCCACCAATTTGCAACAATCTTTAGTCTTCCCACAGCACATCACCGTAATTCTTCATCAAGTCCTTCAATTTGCAGCAGGTCGTTTCCAGTCGCAGCAAGCACCCTCCCCTCGCGATTGACGTGAACAACCGTGCCATCATCACCACTCATATCGCCTTTTTCCTTGCTCGTTTAGCGTATCGTATCCCGAGAACGGTATTCTTTCGAGCCCGGGCTGATTTATATTGTTGCTCATTATTATCGAATTAACGTATGTAATAATTCAAGTGAAAATCGTAAGATGTTGTTTTCTATGGTGTTTAAATAAGACCGAGCTGGACCTCGGACAACGTGTTTGCGATTTATCTAATGTTTAAGTCTTAAAGAATGGAAATCGAGGCTTGCTTAACATATGATTTATGTGTTTTGGATGCTATGTTCATGAGTGTGTGAATTGGTTGGAAATTGGATTAAAACCCTCAAATTATAGCCGCTGGTTGTGCTCAGTTTTTCGTAATCGAGTAGCTGTTTTCTGTTCGAGTGTTCTTCATGAATTTTATAGTGCTTTGAGTTATGTTTCTGTATGTTTTGGAATTTTGTGATTCGGAGTTGAAATGGATTTTATATGAATTTTCAAAGGCAGACAGGCGTGCAGTTTTTATAAACTCGGGCAGAAAAGTTGATCTTAGTTCATGACTATTTTTGATGATCTTAGCATGCTTGAATGAAAATATGTTCTTCATGTCAAATGTAGTAAATGTTGTACGCTGCTTGTGAGAGTTGGAATTTCTTAAAAAGGAGTTGATTTGAATTTTATATGATTTTTCTAAGTGGGATGTACACCCAGTTTTTATGAACCATGGCTGCGTCTAAGTGTTGAATGTGTCCTCTGTTTTGATGACCCGAAAGTGTTCATATGAAAAAGTTCTCTTCATAACAATTGTAGATTTCCATGTGTAGGTTATGTAAGTATTGAGTTTGCATGAATTGGAGTTGTGTAGCTTGAGTTGTTGCAATTTTACTAAGGTGCTGTATTTTTTTTAGAAAATTGTTTGTCGTTTCTATTGTACCTCAGTTTAAGCCACCAGAGACCGATTATTTGAGGTTGATTTCTGCTTAGAAAATGTAGTATGTTCAGTTTTCTGTACCTGGAATTTGGAATTTTGTAATTATGAGCTATATCGAATAAGTTATGATTTTTACGAGAATATTGCGCGTCCAGTTTTTCTTGCTACCCGGCAGCTTGTGTGTAATTAATGTGTGACCTGTTTATTGTGTCGTAATGTGCTCGTATTAACTTATGCTCTTCATAAAGGTTATAGGTCTGTTCCTGGTATTTCAAATGAGATATATTGCATGTTGATATGTGCTCCGTAGCTCGAATTATCCTCAAAATGCCACCACCTTGTTTGAACATTTTGACTGCACCTATGTTTGGATGTTTGATGTATTAAGTGGCTTTAAATGATTTTATTTGCCTGAGTGTTCTGCATGGAAGTGATAGAGGCATGAATTAGAGATATTTTCCAAGTGGTTTAATCATGATATGATTTGTAGACTGAAAACTACATGCATTTTAACGTCATCGCGCATGCTAAAAATTGGTGCAAGTTCATGTTTAGGATTCTAATTTGACTTTTATTGTTTAAACGTATGTTTATGTGGCATAACTGAAACATGTCATGCTATGTGACGTTTATTTGATTCTTGAATGTTCTAAGTGTTAAAAGTTAAGCAAGCCAAGATATCCAACAAACGAAAAGACTTATACATAAATCGTTTCCAAAGCAAGGCGAGCAAGGCAAAGCCAAGCAATCTAGTTTTCAAAGCTTATGTATATGTATAAGACTAGCAAGAATAAGATTCTAAGACAAGTACAACGAATGTAGGTGTTTGACGAGTTGTGCCTCGACTGCCTACTGCTTTCCTGGTTTTATTGCCTTACTCCGGATACCAGGTGGGTTGTAATTGTAAAATTTACTATGCTTTAAATGTTATTAATGTTTTAATTGTGGTATGATCAAGGTATGCATGTGAATCATGTAGCCTTCGGTGTGAGCTGTATCGGCCACTGGACGGTTGTCCCCGTAGCTATAGAACGTACTTCGGGTAGTCTCCCTTGAGAAGCCGTAAGACTAGGGCTTAGGTCCCTCGGCCGGTGATCCTCATTGGTAAGTCCAAGGCAAGACCTTGGCCGGTGGGGTGGTTTACTCCTACTGGCTGGCACTCGATGTAGGACCGGAGGGCATTCGATATATAGTCAGCAGTAGTCTATGCGTAGGTGTGCACATGAGTCTGATTATTGTGATATTGATGGGAGATTGGGATAGATAATTGTTTCGGATACATGCTGAGACCATACTTATTGAGTTATGATTACTGTTTCAATATTGTGAATAACATTTATTGCATAGTGGTGAGCACCACGGATTCCAACTGTGCTCATCCCCACCTGCTCTTCATGGATGCAGGTTAGAATTGCGGGTACGACGAAAGGATGCGAGTGGTGGTCTTATCATTTATTATTGCTTCTGCTTGTTAAATTGATTACTGTTATTATTGAACATTGGATTATTGTTAAGGAGTGTACTCCTTGGATTTGGAAATTTGAGAAATCCGTTTTGGGTATTGGATTGAGGATTGATGATTGATGATTCATGATTGATTATTGGGATTTGAAACTATTATTTATTATTCAAATTTTGTTAAGTATTGATGTACGATTTGAAAATGAGTAGCGCCTCAAGAGATTTTAAAAATATATTTAAAAAATTTATTCGGATTTTCGGCAAATAAAAGTGGGGCGTTACAGTTTGATATCAGAGCCAGTCTGCGTTTCTGTAGACTGGTTAAGTTAATTATGTGCTTTGACCTTATGTTATGACCACTCGCTCTCGTCGTGTCGCGCCAGCTCAGGTATGAGTACCTAAATGATTATTGGGCATTGCTTGCTTATTGATATGATAAATCGGGGCTTAGGAATTTACCCACCAATGCATATGGATGAACCCTAGAGACCTTAGTCTCGTGCTAGAATTGTGGTGTATATATATATATATATATGTGTGTGTGTGTGTGTGTGTGTTTGTATTATGTCGTGTTAAGTTCAGGCTTTGACAGTTCTTTTGCTAAAAGTGCTGCTTAGTGTTGTTCCATTTTAAAACATTTTGAGAATCTTTTAAGGAGGGTAGCCGTGCCTGGTACAGGCACATCGTGGAGTGCAGAGCCACCTTCACTTTTGATATTCGTTCATTGTAATCTTTGGAAGCTCATTTAAGACTGCCGGCACGGCGAGCTACTTGACCGAGAGCTGACGTGACGGCCGACACTGTTTGTCGGAAGAGTCGAATGAGCTAAGTTCATTACTCGGTAATGACCGTTGGGATTGAGATTATTCCTAGTTAAGGAGCCGATCCTCGTTTCTTTTGGGAAGTTTTCATGACCTTTATCGTTGGTTGTTTAATGGATATTGTGTTGATTCAAGAAGTTGGTGGACTTGGAACTCGGTCTATGCCTTATATAGTTTGACACCCTTGAAACCGTTGAAATTGTTTTGTACCTATTGGAATCATCTTTGATTGAACCCTAAATTTTCATAGTTTGGAATTTTTGTGTAAAACCATTATTCCTTCTGATTACCTTGGAATTTATGAACCCAGAGTTAGAGAATTTCTCTCTGTACCTCGAACCGAACACCGACCCTGGCTGGGCGTAGCCACGCGAAGTGGTGGTCGAGCATGCACGCCCGTGCTGAGAGACGTGAGGCCAACTGCAGTGGCCGATCGTTGACTCGCACGAGAGCTGCCGCTGCCATCACCGAACGCAAAACTCCCCAGGTCAGTGTGTACGGCCAAACCATGACCTTGTAGTCAGTCCTATACTGTGGATTTGTTTTTGAACCGTTCAACCAGTTTCTGTACCGAAATGTGTTGAGAAACCTCTTGAACCTTGTCTTTTGAAATTTAAACCAAGAGCTCCAAGTTCCGCCGAACCAATGTATGACCACTTAATTTTTCGATTAAGTGAGTTTTTGTTGTTAATCGCTTAGCCGTATGAGGAATGTTCCTTGAGCAGGCATATAATTGTGGTGATGCATTGTCGAGCGGTGTCTCGAGTCTCGATTGGAGGCTATGTAATCACCATGAGATTCATGTTGGTACAAATGTCTTCTTGAAGGTCGCACTCGATGGGTGTGGTTCGCTTCGGGAAGAAGGGGGAAGCTTCAGCCTCACTATATCGGACCCTTTCAGACTCTCGCACGAGTCAAAGACTTGGCCTACCGGTTAAGTTACCGCCTGTGTGGTCGGAGTACATGACACTGAACACGTGGTGGACTTCGTCGAGTTGCAGGTCGAGCGAGGCCTTACCTATGAGTAGGTACCGGTGTTCGTACTGGACCGTAAGGTTCATTAGCTGAGGACCCGGGCAGTCGATCTCGTCGAAGTGCAATGGAACCGGTACGACAAGTCCGAGGCGACTGGGGAGACTGAAACCGAGACTAGAAGGAGATATACGAACTTCATGTTTGATGTGGTAATTAGAGTTTGGATGTTTTTAGTTTCGAATTCCGAGGACGGAATTCCTTTTAAGGTGGGTAGACTGTAATGCTCCGCTTATTTATAAAATATTTGGGAATCATTTATATTATTATTGCTTTATTATTAGTATTATTATCATAATTATTTGACTAAATGTTATTATTATTATTATTAATAATAATGTGTCTTAATGTTATTTATAATAAATATTTATATATATATTAAATAAATATTACCCGGTTGTTATTCTATTTTTCTCGCGATCCGTTTCGAGCCCGAGTCCCGGCCCTTATTATTTTCGAAACTGCAACTTTGATATATGATTACCGACTCTTAACCCATTTATGGTGGAACCGAGCCTCATTAATTTTTATAAACCGACCTTTATAATCGTGAAACCGTGCCTTTTAATTTGAATCGAACCCGACCCAAATAGCTTGCAGTTTGGGCCCAATGTTTAAGGCCCTAATTTTTCTTTTATGTTAATTAAGCCCTAAATTCAGTCCTTAAGCTTTCTCTCTCTCTCTCCATCTAATCCCGCAGCCACCACATCTCTCTCTCCCTACGATTTGTTGCGATCAGAAAAATTGAATCTCTCGCCTTCTCTGTACATCATCGTCTTCATCCTCACGCCACCGCACCATCATAAACGTTCTTCAATTCTCCATCATCGCCACCAATTTGCAGCAATCTTTAGTCTTCCCACAGCACGTCACCGTAATTCCTCATCAAGTCCTTCAATTTGCAGCAGGTCGTTTCCAGTCGCAGCAAGCACCCTCCCCTCGCGATTGACGTGAACAACCGTGCCATCATCACCACTCATATCGCCGCCGCATTTCCGGCGAGAACCCTCTGTTCACTGCTCCGTTCCCGAGCTTCAACCGCTGCAACCATCACCGACGAGTCCTAACCTCCGCAGGTGAGCCCCGTCCGCTGCTATCCGCACGCAGACCCTTCCCGGCGAGCCCCTCCATTCGTGACCAACCGGCAGTCCTGCAACTCCGGGCCCTCCTCCGCGAACGACGGGCCTCACCACAGCGGCGTCCTCCATCGTTGTGAGCCGTTGTCCTCGAGCCGCTGCTCCTCCTCGATCACCTCTCCGCCGCTGCTCCTCCGTGAGTCCACCGACGAGCTGAGCATGAGCCGTCGAGCCCCGTTCAGCCTTTTTCCTTGCTCGTTTAGCGTATCGTATCCCGAGAACGGTATTCTTTCGAGCCCGGGCTGATTTATATTGTTGCTCATTATTATCGAATTAACGTATGTAATAATTCAAGTGAAAATCGTAAGATGTTGTTTTCTATGGTGTTTAAATAAGACCGAGTTGGACCTCAGACAACGTGTTTGCGATTTATCTAATGTTTAAGTCTTAAAGAATGGAAATCGAGGCTTGCTTAACATATGATTTATGTGTTTTGGATGTTATGTTCATGAGTGTGTGAATTGGTTGGAAATTGGATTAGAACCCTCAAATTATAGCCGCTGGTTGTGCTCAGTTTTTCGTAATCGAGTAGCTGTTTTCTGTTCGAGTGTTCTTCATGAATTTTGTAGTGCTTTGAGTTATGTTTCTGTGTGTTTTGGAATTTTGTGATTCGGAGTTGAAATGAATTTTATATGAATTTTCAAAGGCAGACAGGCGTGCAATTTTTATAAACTCGGGCAGAAAAGTTGATCTTAGTTCATGACTATTTTTGATGATCTTAGCATGCCTGAATGAAAATATGTTCTTCATGTCAAATGTAGTAAATGTTGTAAGCTGCTTGTGAGAGTTGGAATTTCTTAAAAAGGAGTTGATTTGAATTTTATATAATTTTTCTAAGTGGGATGTACACCCAGTTTTTATGAACCATGGCTATGTTTAAGTGTTGAATATGTGCTATGTTTTGATGACCCGAAAGTGTTCATATGAAAAAGTTCTCTTCATAACGATTGTAGATTTCCATGTATAGGTTATGTAAGTATTGAGTTTGCATGAATTGGAGTTGTGTAGCTTGAGTTGTTGCCATTTTACTAAGGTGCTGTATTTTTTTTTAGAAAATTGTTTGTCGTTTCTATTGTACCTCAGTTTAAGCCACAAGAGACCAATTATTTGAGGTTGATTTCTTCTTAGAAAATGTAGTATGTTCAGTTTTCTGTACCTAAAATTTGGAATTTTGTAAAAATGAGCTATATCGAATAAGTTATGATTTTTACGAGAATATTGCGCGTCCAGTTTTTCTTGCTACCCGGCAGCTTGTGTGTAATTAATGTGTGACCTGTTTATTGTGTCGTAATGTGCTCGTATTAACTTATGCTCTTCATAAAGGTTATAGGTCTGTTCCTGGTATTTCAAATGAGATATATTGCATGTTGATATGTGCTCCGTAGCTCGAATTATCCTCAAAATGCCACCACCTTGTTTGAACATTTTGACTGCACCTATGTTTGGATGTTTGCTGTATTAAGTGGCTTTAAATGATTTTATTTGCCTGAGTGTTCTGCATGGAAGTGATAGAGGCATGAATTAGAGATATTTTCCAAGTGGTTTAATCATGATATGATTTGTAGACTGAAAACTACATGCATTTTAACGTCATCGCGCATGCTAAAAATTGGTGCAAGTTCATGTTTAGGATTCTAATTTGACTTTTATTGTTTAAACGTATGTTTATGTGGCATAACTGAACCATGTCATGCTATGTAATGTTTATTTGATTCTTGAATGTTCTAAGTGTTAAAAGTTAAGCAAGCCAAGATATCCAACAAACGAAAAGACTTATACATAAATCGTTTCCAAAGCAAGGCGAGCAAGGCAAAGCCAAGCAATCTAGTTTTCAAAGCTTATGTATATGTATAAGACAAGCAAGAATAAGATTCTAAGACAAGTACAACGAATGTAGGTGTTTGATGAGTTGTGCCTCGACTGCCTACTGCTTTCCTGGTTTTATTGCCTTACTCCGGATACCAGGTGGGTTGTAATTGTAAAATTTACTATGCTTTAAATGTTATTACTGTTTTAATTGTGGTTGATCAAGGTATGCATGTGAATCATGTAGCCTTCGGTGTGAGCTGTATCGGCCACTGGACGGTTGTCCCCGTAGCTATAGAACGTACTTCGGGTAGTCTCCCTTGAGAAGCCGTAAGACCAGGGCTTAGGTCCCTCGACCGGTGATCCTCATTGGTAAGTCCAAGGCAAGACCTTGGCCGGTGGGGTGGTTTACTCCTACTGGCTGGCACTCGATGTAGGACCGGAGGGCATTCGATATATAGTCAGCAGTAGTCTATGCGTAGGTGTGCACATGAGTCTGATTATTGTGATATTGATGGGAGATTCGGATACATGCTGAGACCATACTTATTGAGTTATGATTACTGTTTCAATATTGTGAATAACATTTATTGCATAGTGGTGAGCACCACGGATTCCAACTGTGCTCATCCCCACCTGCTCTTCATGGATGCAGGTTAGAATTGCGGGTACGACGAAAGGATGCGAGTGGTGGTCTTATCATTTATTATTGCTTCTGTTTGTTAAATTGATTACTGTTATTATTGAACATTGGATTATTGTTAAGGAGTGTACTCCTTGGATTTGGAAATTTGAGAAATCCGTTTTGGGTATTGGATTGAGGATTGATGATTGATGATTCATGATTGATTATTGGGATTTGAAACTATTATTGATTATTCAAATTTTGTTAAGTATTGATGTACGATTTGAAAATGAGTAGCGCCTCAAGAGATTTTAAAAATAAATTTAAAAAATTTATTCAGATTTTCGGCAAATAAAAGTGGGGCGTTACAGTTTGATATCAGAGCCAGTCTGCGTTTCTGTAGACTGGTTAAGGTAATTATGTGCTTTGACCGTATGTTATGACCACTCGCTCTCGTCGTGCCGCGCCAGCTCAGGTATGAGTACCTAAATGATTATTGGGCATTGTTTGCTTATTGATATGATAAATCGGGGCTTAGGAATTTACCCACCAATGCATATGGATGAACCCTAGAGACCTTAGTCTCGTGCTAGAATTGTGGTGTATATATATATATATGTGTGTGTGTGTGTGTGTTTGTATTATGTCGTGTTAAGTTCAGGCTTTGACAGTTCTTTTGCTAAAAGTGCTGCTTAGTGTTGTTCCATTTTAAAACATTTTGAGAATCTTTTAAGGAGGGTAGCCGTGCCTGGTACAGGCACATCGTGGAGTGCAGAGCCACCTTCACTTTTGATATTCGTTCATTGTAATCTTTGGAAGCTCATTTAAGACTGCCGGCACGGCGAGCTACTTGACCGAGAGCTGACGTGACGGCCGACACTGTTTGTCGGAAGAGTCGAATGAGCTAAGTTCATTACTCGGTAATGACCGTTGGGATTGAGATTATTCCTAGTTAAGGAGCCGATCCTCTTTTCTTTTGGGAAGTTTTCATGACCTTTATCGTTGGTTGTTTAATGGATATTGTGTTGATTCAAGAAGTTGGTGGACTTGGAACTCGGTCTATGCCTTATATAGTTTGACACCCTTGAAACCGTTGAAATTGTTTTGTACCTATTGGAATCATCTTTGATTGAACCCTAAATTTTCATAGTTTGGAATTTTTGTGTAAAACCATTATTCCTTCTGATTACCTTGGAATTTATGAACCCAGAGTTAGAGAATTTCTCTCTGTACCTCGAACCGAACACCGACCCTGGCTGGGCGTAGCCACGCGAAGTGGTGGTCGAGCATGCACGCCCGTGCTGAAAGACGTGAGGCCAACTGCAGTGGCCGATCGTTGACTCGCACGAGAGCTGCCGCTGCCATCACCGAACGCCAAACTCCCCAGGTCAGTGTGTACGGCCAAACCATGACCTTGTAGTCAGTCCTATACTGTGGATTCGTTTTTGAACCGTTCAACCAGTTTCTGTAACGAAATGTGTTGAGAAACCTCTTGAACCTTGTCTTTTGATATTTAAACCAAGAGCTCCAAGTTCCGCCGAACCAATGTATGACCACTTAATTTTTCGATTAAGTGAGTTTTTGTTGTTAATCGCTTAGCCGTATGAGGAATGTTCCTTGAGCAGGCATATAATTGTAGTGATGCATTGTCGAGCGGAGTCTCGAGTCTCGATTGGAGGCTATGTAATCACCATGAGATTCATGTTGGTACAAATGTCTTCTTGAAGGTCGCACTCGATGGGTGTGGTTCGCTTCGGGAAGAAGGGGGAAGCTTCGGCCTCACTATATCAGACCCTTTCAGACTCTCGCACGAGTCAAAGACTTGGCCTACCGGTTAAGTTACCGCCTGTGTGGTCGGAGTACATGACACCGAACACGTGGTGGACTTCGTCGAGTTGCAGGTCGAGCGAGGCCTTACCTATGAGTAGGTACCGGTGTTCGTACTGGACCGGAAGGTTCATCAGCTGAGGACCCGGGCAGTCGATCTCGTCGAAGTGCAATGGAACCGGTACGACAAGTCCGAGGCGACTGGGGAGACTGAAACCGAGACTAGAAGGAGATGTACGAACTTCATGTTTGATGTGGTAATTAGAGTTTGGATATTTTTAGTTTCGAATTCCGAGGACGGAATTCCTTTTAAGGTGGGTAGACTGTAATGCTCCGCTTATTTATAAAATATTTGGGAATCATTTATATTATTATTGCTTTATTATTAGTATTATTATCATAATTATTTGACTAAATGTTATTATTATTATTATTAATAATAATGTGTCTAAATGTTATTTATAATAAATATTTATATATATATATATATATATATTAAATAAATATTACCCGGTTGTTATTCTATTTTTCTCGCGATCCGTTTCGAGCCCGAGTCCCGGCCCTTATTATTTTCGAAACCGCAACTTTGATATATGATTACCGACTCTTAACCCATTTATGGTGGAACCGAGCCTCATTAATTTTTATAAACCGACCTTTATAATCGTGAAACCGTACCTTTTAATTTGAATCGAACCCGACCCAAATAGCTTGCAGTTTGGGCCCAATGTTTAAGGCCCTAATTTTTCTTTTATGTTAATTAAGCCCTAAATTCAGTCCTTAAGCTTTCTGTCTCTCTCCATCTAATCCCGCAGCCACCACATCTCTCTCTCCCTACGATTTATTGCGATCAGAAAAATTGAATCTCTCGCCTTCTCTGTACATCATCGTCTTCATCCTCACGCCACCGCACCATCATAAACGTTCTTCAATTCTCCATCATCGCCACCAATCTGCAGCAATCTTTAGTCTTCCCACAGCACGTCACCGTAATTCTTCATCAAGTCCTTCAATTTGCAGCAGGTCGTTTCCAATCGCAGCAAGCACCCTCCCCTCGCGATTGACGTGAACAACTGTGCCATCATCACCACTCATATCGCCGCCGCGTTTCCGGCGAGAACCCTCTGTTCACTGCTCCGTTCCCGAGCTTCAACCGCTGCAACCATCACCAACGAGTCCTAACCTCCGCAGGTGAGCCCCGTCCGCTGCTATCCGCACGCAGACCCTTCCCGGCGAGCCCCTCCATTCGTGACCAACTGGCAGTCCTGCAACTCTGGGCCCTCCTCCGCGAACGACGGGCCTCACCACAGCGGCGTCCTCAATCGTTGTGAGTCGTTGTCCTCGAGCCGCTGCTCCTCCTCGATCACCTCTCCGCCGCTGCTCCTCCGTGAGTCCACCGGCGAGCTGAGCGTGAGCCGTCGAGCCCCGTTCAGCCTTTTTCTTTGCTCGTTTAGCGTATCGTATCCCGAGAACGGTATTCTTTCGAGCCCGGGCTGATTTATATATTTGCTCATTATTATCGAATTAACGTATGTAATAATTCAAGTGAAAATCCTAAGATGTTGTTTTCTATGGTGTTTAAATAAGACCGAGTTGGACCTCAGACAACGTGTTTGCGATTTATCTAATGTTTAAGTCTTAAAGAATTGAAATCGAGGCTTGCTTAACATATGATTTATGTGTTTTGGATGCTATGTTCATGAGTGTGTGAATTGGTTGGAAATTGGATTAAAACCCTCAAATTATAGCCGTTGGTTTTACTCAGTTTTTCGTAATCGAGTAGTTGTTTTCTGTTCGAGTGTTCTTCATAAATTTTGTAGTGCTTTGAGTTATGTTTCTGTGTGTTTTCGAATTTTGTGATTCGGAGTTGAAATGGATTTTATATGAATTTTCAAAGGTAGACAGGCGTGCAGTTTTTATAAACTCGGGCAGAAAAGTTGATCTTAGTTCATGACTATTTTTGATGATCTTAGCATGCCTGAATTAAAATATGTTCTTCATGTCAAATGTAGTAAATATTGTAAGCTGCTTGTGAGAGTTGAAATTTCTTAAAAAGGAGTTGATTTGAATTTTATATAATTTTTCTAAGTGGGATATACACCCAGTTTTTATGAACCATGGCTATGTTTAAGTGTTGAATATGTGCTCTGTTTTGATGACCCGAAAGTGTTCATATAAAAAAGTTCTCTTCATAACAATTGTAGATTTCCATGTGTAGGTTATGTAAGTATTGAGTTTGCATGAATTGGAGTTGTGTAGCTTGAGTTGTTGCCATTTTACTAAGGTGCTGTATTTTTTTTTAGAAAATTGTTTGTCGTTTCTATTGTACCTCAATTTAAGCCACCAGAGACCGATTATTTGAGGTTTATTTCTTCTTAGAAAATGTAGTATGTTCAGTTTTCTGTACCTGGAATTTGGAATTTTGTAATTATGAGCTATATCGAATCAGTTATGATTTTTACGAGAATATTGCGCGTCCAGTTTTTCTTGCTACCCGGCAGCTTGTGTGTAATTAATGTGTGACCTGTTTATTGTGTCGTAATGTGCTCGTATTAACTTATGCTCTTCATAAAGATTATAGGTCTGTTCCTGGTATTTCAAATGAGATATATTGCATGTTGATATGTGCTCCGTAGCTCGAATTATCCTCAAAATGCCACCACCTTGTTTGAACATTTTGACTGCACCTATGTTTGGATGTTTGCTGTATTAAGTGGCTTTAAATGATTTTATTGTCCTGAGTGTTCTGCATGGAAGTGATAGAGGCATGAATTAGAGATATTTTCCAAGTGGTTTAATCATGATATGATTTGTAGACTGAAAACTACATGCATTTTAACGTCATCGCGCATGCTAAAAATTGGTGCAAGTTCATGTTTAGGATTCTAATTTGACTTTTATATTTTAAACGTATGTTTATGTGGCATAACTGAACCATGTCATGATATGTGATGTTTATTTGATTCTTGAATGTTCTAAATGTTAAAAGTTAAGCAAGCCAAGATATCCAACAAACGAAAAGACTTATACATAAATCGTTTCCAAAGCAAGGAGAGCAAGGCAAAGCCAAGCAATCTAGTTTTCAAAGCTTATGTATATGTATAAGACTAGCAAAAATAAGATTCTAAGACAAGTACAACGAATGTAGGTGTTTGACGAGTTGTGCCTCAACTGCCTACTGCTTTCCTGGTTTTATTGCCTTACTCCGGATACCAGGTGGGTTGTAATTGTAAAATTTACTATGCTTTAAATGTTATTACTGTTTTAATTGTCGTATGATCAAGGTATGCATGTGAATTATGTAGCCTTCGGTGTGAGCTGTATCGGCCACCGGACGGTTGTCCCCGTAGCTATAGAACGTACCTTCGGGTAGTCTCCCTTGAGAAGCCGTAAGATTAGGGCTTAGGTCCCTCGGCCGATGATCCTCATTGGTAAGTCCAAGGCAAGACCTTGGCCGGTGGGGTGGTTTACTCCTACTGGCTGGCACTCGATATAGGACCGGAGGGCATTCGATATATAGTCAGCAGTAGTCTATGCGTAGGTGTGCACATAAGTCTGATTATTGTGATTATTGATGAGAGATTGGGATAGATAATTGTTTCGGATACATGCTGAGACCATACTTATTGAGTTATGATTACTGTTTCAATATTTTGAATAACATTTATTGCATAGTGGTGAGCACCACGGATTCCAACTGTGCTCATCCCCACCTGCTCTTCATGGATGCAGGTTAGAATTGCGGGTACGACGAAGGGATGCGAGTGGTGGTCTTATCATTTATTATTGCTTCTGCTTGTTAAATTGATTACTGTTATTATTGAACATTGGATTATTGTTAAGGAGTGTACTCCTTGGATTTGGAAATTTGAGAAATCCGTTTTGGGTGTTGGATTGAGGATTGATGATTGATGATTTATGATTGATTATTGGGATTTGAAACTATTATTGATTATTCAAATTTTGTTAAGTATTGATGTACGATTTGAAAATGAGTAGCGCCTCAAGAGATTTTGAAAATAAATTTGAAAAATTTATTCTGATTTGGCAAATAAAAGTGGGGCGTTACAGAGATCCTCGTATAGTAGACGAATGGGTTCAGGGCCTTGAAATGATTTTCGAGGTCATGGACAGTACTGATCGTTATCGTATGTTATGTGCACAAATTCAGCTGACCGGTGACGCCCGACTCTGGTGGAATGCCTATTGGAGTATGCGTCCCGGCAAAAAAGAAGGTTGTACGTGGGACCAATTCAAGGAGCTGATCCGAGAGAAGTATTATCCCTCGTACTACCGAGCAGACATGGAGCGCCAGTTCTTGGCACTCACCCAGGGTACTCGTTCTGTTGACGAGTACGAGAGAGAGTTTACCCGTCTCGGAGCCTTTGTACCCGATCTTGTGAGTACGGAGGCGAAGAGAGCCCACTGATTTACCGACGGACTTCGCCCAGCAGTCCGCCACAACATCGTAGGTCACGGCGTCCAGACCTATGCCCGCACAGTCGCCATTGCTCAAGAAGTCGATGCCAGTATTTGATGAGAAGCTATCCAGACACCAGCCCAGCCAGTTGCTCAACCACCAGTCCAGCCCAATGTTGCTCAACCATCAACGAACAAGAATAAAAAGAAGTTCAAAGGGGGTCCGCACGATCGCAGGAACCGCCAAATACGGAAATCAATACCAGAATGCCCAACATGCAGGAAACATCACCGTGGCGAATGCCTCGTGTGCCAAAACGTTTGTTTCTTTTGCCGTCAGCCAGGCCATATCAGCCCCAACTGCCCAGGACGACTGCAACAACGTCAACCACTTCAGCAACCTCAACAACAGCAGCCCAGGCAGCAGCCACCGCGACCCCAGCAACAGCCACGCGGCAGACAGCAGGCCTGCGTCTTTGCAATTAACCAGAAGGAGGCCGACCAGCACCCAGGTACCATGTCTGGGATGATTATTCTTAATGATGTGTCTGTCTATGCCTTATTTGATACCGGAGCGACCCATTCCTTTATATCGCGCTGATGTCTTGAAGCTATCGGAGTCCATTCTCTTACCACTGTCGATCCTCTCGAGGTGAGTTTGACCTCGGGACGAAAGATAGTGACTGATGCTAAAGCCACCGATCTCAGCCTTTCCATCGGCGGTCGTATTCTGATTATTGATGCTTATGTTATCGAGATGAGGGATTTTGATCTCATGCTCGGTATGGATTGGCTAACACGTTTTCACGCAGATATCCGATGTCACGACCGGGAGATTACTCTTTATCTTCTGGGAGATGATCAGATCACTTATTACGGCTCCAGGACTCGTACTCTGCCCCATGTTATTTCTATGGTGAAAGCCAGAAAGATTCTTCGACGGAGTGATTGCCAAAGTTACCTTGTGAGCCTCGTTGGAGATGAGCCAAAGGCACGTTCACCTCATGACATTCCTATTATTCGTGAGTTTGTAAACGTGTTTCCAGACCAGCTTCACGGAGGTCCACCTAGCCGACAGGTGGAATTTTCTATTGATCTTATCCCTGGAGCCGGACTCGTTTCTAAGGCGCCCTACCGAATGGCACCTAAAGAATTGCAGGAATTAAAGACCCAAATTCAAGAGTTGTTGAATCTCGGTTTTATTCGATCGAGCGTTTCACCTTGGGGAGCACCCGTTCTCTTTGTCAAGAAGATGGACGGATCCATGCGTATGTGTATCGACTACCGGGATCTTAACCGACTAACGATCAAGAATAAATATCCGCTTACCAGGATTGATGATTTATTTGATTAGTTGAGGGGTGCCTGCGTGTTTTCCAAGATTGATTTGCGTTCAGGCTACCATCAGCTGAAAATCAAGGAGTCAGACATACCCAAGACAACGTTTCGTACAAGATACGGTCATTTCGAGTTCGTGGTTATGCCGTTTGGCCTCAGTAATGCCCCAACAGTATTCATGGACTTGATGAACCGTGTATTTCATCCTTTTCTTGATCAGTTTGTTATTGTATTCATCGACGATATTCTTATCTATTCCAAGAGCCAGAAGGAGCACGAGGAGCATCTGAGGGCCGTTCTTTCGACCCTTAGACGTGAGAAGTTATATGCGAAGTTCTTTAAGTGCGAATTTTGGCTTCAGCGAGTGGCCTTTCTTGGCCACATTATCACTCAAGCAGGTATTGAAGTTGATCCTTCCAAAATTGCCGCATTCCAGAATTGGTCAGCAGCGAAGAATCCGTTTGAGGTTCGTAGTTTCCTCGGCCTTGCAGGTTATTATCGCAGATTTATTGAGGGGTTCTCGAAGATTGACCTCCCTTTGTCTCAGCTGACGAGGAAGTCTGTGAAGTTTGAATGGACAGACCGTTGTGAGTCGAGTTTTCAAGAGTTGAAAAGGAGGCTTACGACGGCACCGGTGTTGACTATTCCAGATCCTTCTCGGAGTTTCACCATCTATAGTGATGCTTCGAGGCAGGGTTTGGGGTGTGTACTCATGCAAGATGGCCAAGTCGTTGCTTATGCTTCACGCCAGCTCAAACCACATGAGCAGAACTACCCGACGCACGACTTGGAATTAGCTGCAGTTGTTCATGCCCTCAAGATTTGGCGATATTACCTATACGGCGGTCGATGCGAGATTTTCACCGATCATAAGAGCTTACAGTATATCTTTACTTAGAAGGAGCTCAACATGAGACAGCGCCATTGGTTAGAACTCGTCAAGGATTATGATTGCACAATTCAGTACCATCCAGGAAAGGCGAATGTTGTTGCTGATGCCCTAAGCCGCAAGGCGAAGGGTGATTTGACTTACGTCGTTACTCAGTAGAGTCAGTTGATTCAGGAATTCACCCGGATGCAGATTCAGGTGATTGATGCACTTTCTACAGCCATTACGGGGAGTATCAGTTCCATGCAGGTTCAGCCGACGCTAAGGGAGAGAATCCGGAAAGAGCAGGCTTCAGATGAGTTTATTTCGTGCAATTGATGCCAAAGTTCGCGCCGGAGGCGTCGAGGGTTTTCACCGAGGTATTGATGGGGCCTTGGAGTTTCGTGGCAGGATTGTGGTGCCAAAAGTTGAAGCGTTAAGAAAGGAGATTTTATCTGAAGCTCATACCGCACCATATCTAGCCTATCCAGGAAGCACGAAGATGTATCATGACCTGAAAAGGTCGTTTTGGTGGCGAGGGTTGAAGAAAGACGTAGCCGACTTTGTAAGGAAATGTTTAACCTGTCAGCAAGTCAAAGCCGAGCACAAGAGTCCCATAGGCCTTCTACGACCATTGCCGATTCCGAAGTGGAAGTGGGAGGAGGTTACGATGGATTTTGTTACGGGCTTAACGAAGTCGTCTGAACATCACGACGCTATCTGGGTCGTGGTCGACAGATTGACTAAGGTTGCTCATTTCTTGCCAGTATCGATGAATATGTCTTTGGACAAGTTGTCTAAGATTTATATCCGTGGGATCGTTCGACTCCACGGAGTGCCTATTACTATCGTGTCAGACAGAGATCCCAGATTCACTAGTAGATTCTGGCAGAGTTTACACGAGGCAATGGGCACGAAGTTAGCATTCAGTTCAGCCTACCATCCAGAGACTGACTGTAACGCACCACTTTTATTTGCAAAAATTCAAGATAAATTTTTCAAAATTTAATTTTCAAAAACAATATTTGAGGCGCTACTCATTTTAAAAAAAAACAATATCAAAATTCAACAATCATCCATATACAATCCTCAATATTCAT
>CACSLK010027751.1:447775-475535 GCA_902706635.1 Striga hermonthica | reverse complement strand
CTTAATTCATCATCTAATCTGAATAAGAGAAATGAACCTTCTAAAATGAACGAAACATATCTTTGGCATCTAAGACTTGGTCATATTAACCTTAGGAGGATTCAAAGGTTGTAGCAGACGGGCCCTTGGGGTCGTTAGAGCATCTCCAACCGAATACACCAAACTCAAACCCATTTTGCAGTACACATCCCATTTTGCAGTAATTCATCTCCAACCGAAAAACCCATTTTCCAACCCAAAAGAATATTCTCAGAATATTCTCTTTTACATCAACTTTTACAATTTTTCAATACTACCCACATATTTTACAATTTTACAAATTAAACCATACTTTTATATAAAATGTTAATTACTCAAATAATAAAAATATATTTTATTTATTTTTATTTAACATAATTTGCTATACATGAATATGTAATGTTATATAAATGTTTATTACCCAAATAGTAATTATAAAAATTATGTATTCACATTTTAGAAAATGATTTAGGGCATATATAGTGTACACCATATATGGTTTAGGGCATATATGGTTTAGGGCATATATTCACTAAGAAAATCTGGACTGTAAATATATGTAAATATATGCCCTAAACCATATATGGTCTAGATTGTAAATATGAAATTAACTTGTAAATATGCTCTAATTACTCTATTATGAACAAATATAAAATAATATCATATTAATTATATTAAATATCATATTATATAATTTTCATGAAATTGGTGAAATAAATAAAATTATAACGTTATAATCGTATACATAATAAAATTGGAGAAATAAATATTAATTAAAAATAAAATTTAAAAATTATAACATACAAAATAAAATTAAAAATTACAACACACTAATAAATAATATGTATATTTTACATTATTATTGTGAAATATATAAATTAAATGATAAATATAATATTTATTATTTTAAACTTGTTGTCAAATATGCATAATCTATAAATGTTTTAGTAATATTATAACTTTTATTGTTTATTTTATATAATGACGACAAAAATAAAACACATTAAAATCAAATGTGGTAATACAAATAAACAATATAAATAAATTAGTATACAAATAACAACCTACAAAACAAAAAAGACCAACTTGTAATTAAAAAAAGATTTTGCGTTTTGGAACAGTGAAAACGCAAATTTGGTGTAGAAGGGGAGAGAGAGTTGGAAAAACTCATTTTGCGTTTTGCGTTTGGGTATCGATTGGGGGCAAATCACTCTATTTTTTGAGTTTTTGGTGTCGGTTGGAGAAGGTCTTAGAAGTCGAGGCTTTTCCAACTTATGAGTCTTGCCTGGAAGGTAAAATGACTAAGAGAGTTTTCAGTTCAAAGGGGCATAGAGCCGAAGATGTGTTAGGGCTAGTTCATTCCGATCTATGTGGTCCTATGAGTATTCAAGCGAGAGGTGGTTTCGAGTACTTCGTTACGTTTATCGATGATTACTCGAGATATGGGTACATTTTCCTTCTGCACCGCAAGTCTGAATGCTTTGAGAAGTTCTTAGAGTATAAGGCAGTTGTGGAGAAGCAGTTAGGAAAAAGTATCAAGTCATTACGATCCGATCGTGGTGGCGAATATCTCTCGAATGAATTTAGGAACTACTTGACGGATAATTGGATTACATCCCAGCTGACTGCGCTTGGCACGCCTCAGCAGAATGGCGTAGCAGAACGGAGGAATAGGACTCTTATGGAAATGGTTAGGGCAATGATGAGTTATAGTACTTTACCAGATTCGTTTTGGGGATATGCCCGAGAAACAATGGTATACATTCTGAATAGAGTACCTTCTAAATCAGTACCGTCTACACCATTGGAGTTGTGGTCTGGGCACAAACCTAGTCTAAGGCATCTCAGGATTTGGGGTAGTCCATCACATGTGCTGAGAACCGATACTGATAAGTTGGAACCGAGAACAGAAGTAAGGCTGTTTGTGGGATATCCTAAGGAAACGATAGGTGGTCTATTTTATAGTCTCGAGGACCAGAAAGTATTCGTTAGCACGAATGCTAGGTTCTTGGAAAGAAGACTATGCTTTAGATCATAAGCCCAGTAGTAAACATGTCCTCGAGGAGTTAAAGGGAGTGAGTACTTCAATACCGAGTGCGCTAGATGTTACACCACAAAGTACTGCAACACGTATCACTGATGATGCACCTGAGCAGGTAGTACCACGTCGTAGTGGGAGGGTTGTCCGGCAGCCCAAATGGTTCATGGATCTGGGAGAGTCTTCTGAGGCCGTCCCGGACGTTCTTGAATCTGACCCATGGACATACAATGAGGCACTCCAAGATCGAGATGCAGAGTCTTGGCAAAAGGCAATGAAATCTGAAATAGAGTCAATGGACTATAATCAGGTCTGGGATCTTGTAGAGCCACCCAGTGGCGTTCGCGCCATTGGATGCAAGTGGGTCTATAAGAGAAAAAAGGAGCAGATGGGAAGGTAGAGACCTTCACAGCAAGACTTGTTGCGAAAGGGTACACTCAGAAAGAAGGGATCGATTATAAGGAAACCTTTTCGCCAGTAGCCATGCTCAAATCCATCAGGATTCTCTTGGCTGTGGCTGCTCATATGGATTATGAGATTTGGCAAATGGATGTTAAGACCGCTTTCCTTAACGGGAATTTGGACGAGGACATCTATATGCAGCAACATGAAGGATTCATTGCAAAGGGCCAAGAGCATCTGGTCTGCAAGCTAAAGAGGTCTATTTATGGGCTGAAGCAGGCTTCGAGGTCTTGGAACATCTGTTTTGACGAGGTTGTCCAATCGTATGGATTTACCCAATGTTTGGATGAGCACTGTGTCTACAAGAAAAGTGATGGAAACGTGGTGGTGTTTCTAGTGCTGTACGTGGATGATATTCTTCTTATTGGAAACACTGTGAAGATGTTATCAAACGTAAAGGTATGGTTATCCAAGAAGTTTGATATGAAGGATTTGGGAGAAGTAGGACATGTTCTCGGAATCAAGGTCATTCGCGACTGAGAGAAGAGAAAGTTGTGCCTATCAGAATCCACATACATAGACATTGCCCTAAAGCGTTTCAACATGCAGGATTCCATGAAAGGGGATTTACCCTTTCGGCACGGAATAACTCTATCTAAGAGGATGTCCTCGAAGACGCCTCCAGAGGTAGAGGACATGAAGGCAGTTCCTTATGCATCGGCAGTAGGAAGCCTCATGTATGCTATGTTGTGCACGCGACCTGATATTTGTTATGCCGTGGGCATGGTAGCAAGATATCAGAGTAATCCAGGACCGGAACATTGGTCTGCGGTAAAGCATATACTCAAGTACCAACGCAGGACTAAGGAGTACATGTTGATTTACCAGGCAGATGAATTGCTTCCGTTGGGTTACACCGTTTCTGACTTCCAGACAGACCGGGACGAATGCAAGTCAACCTCAGGGTTTGTGTTTACTTTAGGAGGAGGAGCCATAGTATGGAGGAGTGTCAAGCAGAAATGCGTGGTAGACTCAACCATGGAGGGTGAGTATGTAGCAGCCTCAGAGGCAGCGAAAGAAGCTTTCTGGCTCAGGAATTTTCTCCTCCACCTTGATGTGGTACTGAGTTTGCCCGCTGCGATTACAGTGTTCTGTGATAACAGCGGAGCAGTAGCAAATTTGAAGGAGCCACGGACTCATAAAGCAAGTAAAACACATAGAGCGCAAGTACCACCTGATACGAGAAATCGTTGGATGAGGAGAACTCGTTGTTGCCAAGATACAGTCAAAGAACAACCTAGCAGATCCTTTTACGAAGAGCCTACCGGCGAAAGTCTTTACAAGACACGTAGAAGGAATGGGAGTCAAATGTTAGGGCAACATAGTAGACTAGTCTTTGAGAATTAGATTGAAAGAAATTGTGGTTATTTTATTTAGCCATGAGGTTATAAAGCATAAGTGGGAGATTGTTAGAGGTATGCTGTAAAAGCTATGTTTTGCAGATTCTATCAATTCCATTTTGATCTGGCCATCATGTTTCGGTCAAAGTACATATGTTTGCAGTTTATTTATTTATGCAAATCATACTCCATGTCTTATATTGACATAGTGTGGTTCGAAGTGTTTCGAACAGAAAGATCACCTATCGGTTCCTTATAAGATTAAACTATTCGTTCACAGTCTAGACAGGCAGTGAGACCCCTCTTGGAAAAAGACTGTAGTGTATTCTTAATTTAGTTGGTCTTTGACTGAAGAATTACACTAACACTTATGTTAAGTTTTGAACAGGACCACGGAAGGATAAGGATATGAGACTCACTGACCGTTGTTCTAACCTAGACCTTTAGTGATTGATGCGTTCTCTTAAGCTATAAGATAATATAAAATAGGCATATATTTTTATTTCTTATTTATTTGATTTACCAAGTGATTCCTATTTTATCAGGATGACATACGAGGTATTTTGGTAAGTAAGAATAATTATATGATGTGCTATTATAAATTATTTATGGTCACTATGTTCCAGTGCGCTGGATTGATGACGTCCCCGAAATGAGCTCAGGAATGTACGTTATGTTAAACCCTGCAGGTAGACGATTGTCTGACATAATGGTTAAGGATCTGAGTGGTACTATTTTCGAAAATGAATAAGAAGTTGATTAATTATTTTGTCAGTAATTTAATTAATCAACGAACGTTATATCTTAAACATAGAGAGGTAAATCGATCAATCGGATTAATATTATTTAATCATATAGGATCAATTTTATTGATAAAATAGTGGCTAAATGGGGAGAGCAATAATATTACTCTAGTGGGATGTTTTATTATTTAGTTCCATTAAGTAAGAATTAATTTTATTCCATATTAATTAATTTAATTAGGAGAATAAAATTCCTACTAGAATCTTCTCTTGGGATTAGGAGACTTGGGAGTCTTCTAGAAGGTGGAGATTAGTAGGAAATATATTTCCTACATTATATTATTAATTGGAGTAAAATTAGATTTCCTAAATTAGGAATTAATTCTATTCCATGATTATTAATTTAATTAGGAAAGGTATTCCTACTAGGAACTTCTCTAGTGTTAGGAGACTAAGGAGTCTTCTAAAAGAGATGGATTAGTAGGAGATTTCCTTCCTACATTGAGTTAGTATTGGATTAGAACTAGGATATCTAGGCCTAATGCGATACGCCCATATTTAACACCTCCTTAAGGTCCCTAATGGAGCCTATAAATACACCATGTCCCAATCTCTCCTACAGAGATGTGTTGGCCGATTTTCTCCTCTACATGCGCAAAGTAGGTATTTAGGTAATCCATTAGAAGTTTTTTAGGTATCTTTGTTCGAGAGTTCGGGAGATTCGATTAAACGCTACACAAAGTTTGATCGAAGTAGGTATTTAGGTAATCCATTAGAAGTTTTTTTGGTACAATATATTGGGCCTTTATATTATATATAATTCCCATCATCTCCACCACCTCATCACCGCTGATCGTCGCCGTCCGCCGCCGTGAGAAATCGCCAAAAAATCCCATCGCCGCCGGAAGCCGTCCGTGACCAGCCGATCACAACCGCGAGTCACCACCCGCAGTCGCGCCCAGCCAGTCGCAGTCCCAACTCCCAGCAGCGTCCGCGTGCGCCCGCAAGGTACCAGCGTCACCTGTTCGTCGCCGTTCACCCGCGCATCTCGCCAGTCATCGTTCGCGCATCCCCAGCGCGCAAGGAGTACGCACGCACCATCACGCGAACGCCTAGGAGACGTGTCCAGTATGCCCGCGTGCGATCAACCGCCAGTACCGCGCGCCCAGGTCACGCGCATGACTGCCCAGTGCATCGCCAGCGCACGACGCGCGACACGCACCAGCGATCCGCGCACTTGCTCCGCGCACGCTGCCAGCATCCGCGACCCTCCGCTGCACCCCGACGTCGAGACCCACGTGCCGTGTGATCAACCTTCGTGGAACCTATCGATTAGAATCGAATGAAGGCCAAATCTATCTGCCCATTAGATTGTGGTGTTCAGACGAACTACATCAACGATACTCTACATCGTCTCAGAGTCTGCAAAAATTTTAAAAGGTAAACGTCCATATCCTAACTATAGATTCCGTTGCGTTAGGATTTATTTCGATAAGTTCAATATTGTGCATGTTGTTTGACGTTCCTCACAGAACCCAACACATTTCAGACGCAGTATACGGCCGACATCCGCTCTATCCACGACCGCTTTGATGCCCAGGACACCAGATTGGCCAGTTTCGAGAGTCGACAGCACACACAGTGGGCCAGCTGGGAGACCCAGCAGAAGACTCAGTTGGACCATTAGGAGACCCAGCAGCAGACTCACTGGACTCAGATGGGCACGCACTTCGATGGCTTCAATGATGGTCTCCAGTCTATTCACGAGCGGCAGGACCAACAGGATGCTCGGATGGACAGCTGGGATCAGAGGTTCATCCAGTGGGACACCCGCTGGAGCTCGGGACCCAGTCAGCCTTACCCATATGTTTTCTTTTCCCTTTCTCTTTCATTTTTGTACAGATTGTTTGCTTTTCGTGTCGGTTGAATATATGGTCTACTCCTTTTCACTGCAAATCGACAATGGGGACATTGTCTGATTTTCAGTGTGGCGGAGTTTTACGTGCTTATGTAACTATGTGGTGGACCAGTTTAACACCCCACTTTTATTGGACGAAATCAAAATAAATTTATCAAAATTTATTTCAAAATACTTGAGGTTCTACTCATTTCCAAAGTAATTTCCAATCATATCATAAATGAATCTCCCAAACGGGTTCAATAATCAAGTCAACACCCAAACCGGGTTCATCAATAACACCAACTCCCAAAACTGGGCTCCTCAAATTCATAAATACTAGGGAATACACTCCTTATCAATCATCCAGTTCTCAACAAAAATCAGAAGTTCATAAATAATACTAAGCAATTCAAAGCAGCGGAAATAAAAACAGTAATATGACCACCACTCGTCTCCCTCTATCGTGTCAGCAACACTAACCTGCATCCACGAAGAGCAGGTGGGGATGAGCACAAAAGAAAACAATAGTGCTCACCGCTATGCAATAAATGTTAACCTCAATAATAAACAGTATCAATAGTCAAAGGTATGGTCTCAGCATGTATACGGAGCATTAATCTATCCCATCTCCCATCAATAATCAATAATCAAACTCATGTGCACACCTATATCAATAGACTACTGCTGACTAAATATCGAATGCCCTCCGGACTTACATCGAGTGCCAGCCAATAGGAGTTACCCCCGTCTGTCGAGCATCGCCCTGACTCACAACGGGGAACCGACGAGCACCGCCCTGGTCTCGTAATCCCGACCGAGCACCGCCATGGTCTCACAGGCGCATATGGGAGATTACCCTAACGGGGTCCGTTCTATAACTACGAGGATAACCGTTCGATCGCCGATACAGCTCACATCGAAGGTTATATTATTCACATGCATACTTTGATCATACGATAATTTAAACAGTAATAACATTTAACGCATAACAATTTTTTTTTTTCAAATAAAACCCACCCGGTGTCGAATGATAAAGCAAATAACCAAAAAATCGTAGGTGGTTGAGACATTGCTCGTCAAACACTTACATAAGTCAAGACAGTCCCATAAGCAACTATCTCGACTCTTACACAGATAACAAGAATTATACTTAGTCGAATCACATTGACTAAGAAACTCGTGGAAGTTGTGGAGTTGAAACAATAGGACGACTTCTAGACTCGACCAACCAACTAATAAATCATATAAAAGCAAGCAACAAACATTTGACACGAAAACGGAATCAATAGGTCAAGGTTTTGCCAACAAGGCCAACCGGTGCCCAAAAACGGTTAAACGAACTAGTTCAAAATTTATAAGCATGGGACCATAAGGAGTTAGGCTTAGAATTTGCAAATCAAATTTTAACATCATATAAAAGACTGAAAAACACACATTATCACCAAAGGAAAGCCCCTAAACATGCTCCTAACCATTTTAAATAATTTAAGCAAAATCTGACTAGAAACCAAATTAAATCATTTAAAATAGCTACAATCCAAATTTAATTTTGAAATTTTACAGCAACAGTATATCATATAGAACAGCAACATATCCATAAATTAGACATTTTAGACAAGAACTCGATTTTATATGAATTTATTACGAAACAGTCCAGAAATGATTTTCAAGTATTGACGAGGCTACAAACCATATAAGAATCTCAAATTTTAATTACAAGTAATATAACAGCAGCATAACCACATATCCAAAAATTAGAATTTTTGGAGCAATACACGAATTAAGTGATTTTATCAAAAACAGACTGCAGCATGATTTTCAAAAATTCATAACTTGCAATATACCCATCGAAACGACCCAAGGCCAAAGCCATTGCGTCAAGGACATTCCTAAATCCAGTAATCCACAACACTTCTACGGAAAATACCACATTAACATCAGTTCGACAATTTTTCAAAGTGACGGCAATCACTTTGATATCCAAAAGGCAATTATATATCAATAATTTCACAAACACTTATCTAAGGAACGTAATCAATTCGAAACTCAATCGTTCAGTGAATTAACACGCAATATAACACAATAACATAAATCACGGAGTTAAACGAGATGGGGTTCGAGTTTAGGTACCGTTCTCGGGACACGTACGAAATTAGAACGAAAGGAACGGTACGACGGTGGGCTCGACGGCTTTGCCTCGTCTCGCGGAGGAGGAGCAGCTGCTATCGGGGCTCGTCGTAGGCTGCTGGTCGCTGCGAGGGTCGCGGCGAAGGTTCACAGGCTGCTGCGATCAAGCTCAGGATAGGGCGGCACGCAGGGACGACAATTTCGACGACAAACGGCGGGCAGCAGGCTTCGGTGGTTCACGGCCGATCGACTGAATGGAAACACAAGAGGAATAACGGCAAGGGTCGAATGGACCATACATGCGCTCCGACGGGACTCAACGGCTACGTTCGACACTTCGACATGACTCGACAGGACTCGACGGTGGAGATGGTCTATTTCTGCTCGGCGGTCTTGGAAGGAAGCTGCTCATGGCGGATGTGGGTGATGATGATGATGATGGTGTTGGAAAATTAATTGAATGAATTTGTAACATAAAGTTTATTTTGTTGAAACCGTGTCTTTCACTTACAAAGTACAACTTGGTTTCATGTTGCAAACATCACTTCATTAAATCTTGAATTAATGGTATTAAATGAAGTATTGATGTAAGTGGCTTTCTAAAGCCTATATAAGAAGACTTGTCTTCTTTTTATGAAATATACGAAAGCAAGAAAGCAGGAAACAAAATACAATTTTTCAAAGTCTTGTTCCCTCATTTTTTCTTTAAGTGTTTTGGTCCAGACATAATTCCAGTTCGTCGAATTTTTTTTTTAGTTTTTCCGTTGTATCCTGGGAAACAGACGCTCATACGGGGCGAATCTGTTTTAAGGACACTATATTCTCACATGCCTCGGTATTTGTTATATATAGCCATCTTATTTTTATTTTCCCGCTAAATTTCCCTACAATCTTAAAACAGATCTCGATTAAGGATGGCTGCTAAACAAAATACTATTGGCGTTGCTAATACCGGTGGTGCTACTACAATTTCTATTTCTCCTTCTGTTTCGGTAAATCATGCTGATAAACTGGAAAAATTTAATGGCTTGAATTTCAAGCGTTGGCAACAAAAGATGTTGTTTTATCTCACTACGTTGAACCTTGCGAGGTTGTTGACGGAAAATCCACCAAAGTTGGGGGAAAATCTGGATGTTCAAGCGGTTAGTGCGCTTGATGCATGGAATCACTCAGATTTCTTGTGTAGAAATTATGTGATGAACTGCTAGGCTGATACTCTAGACAGCGTGTACAGTTCTATCAAAACAGCAAAAGTGCTGTGGCAGTCTTTGGATAAAAAATATTAAACCGAAGACGCTGGGGCCAAGAAATTTCTTGTAGGCCGGTTTCTGGACTACTCGAAGACTGTAATCAGTTAAGTGCAAGAGCTTCAAGTAATCATGAATGATATACATTCCGAGGGAATGGTTGTGAATGAAACATTCCAGGTGGCTGCCATAATTGCAAAGCTACCACCGAGCTGGAAAGATTTCAAAAATTATTTATTACATAAGAAAAAGGAGATGACCATTGAAGAGCTCGTTGTTAGACTTCGAATTGAAGAAGACAACAAGGGCTACAACAACAAAGTGGTTAATCCTCATTTGCCAAGGCTAATGTTGTTGAGCATGGCGAAAGCTCAAACAAAAATAATAAGAAAAAATCTGGCAATAATGGAAAGGCAATAATGGGGCCAAGGAAACAAATTTTCAAGAAAAAAATTTCTGGAAATTGTTATAATTGTAATAAACGTGGTCATAAGGCATCTGATTGCAGGTTGCCAAAGAAAACTCAAGAAGCCCACATGGTGGAAAATCTGGCCAAAGATGTTGATAAGATGCACCTCGCGACAGTTATATCTGAGGTGAATCTGGTGGGCTCAAATCCACATGAATGGTGGATTGACACGGGTGCTACCCGTCATGTTTGCTCAAACAAGGAATTGTTTAATGTCCTTGACGAGACGATGGATGTAGAAAAGCTCTTCATGGGAAATTCTGCCACGTCTGACATCAAAGGAGTGGGGAAAGTGGTACTGAAAATGACATCTGAAAAAGAATTGACTCTTAATAATGTCCTTTATGTACCAGAAATTTGTAAGAACCTAGTGTCTGGTTCTTTGTTGATCAAACATGGTTTTCGTGTTGTGTTTGAATCTGATAAGGTCATTTTGACTAAAAATGGAGCATTTGTAGGGAAGGGTTATGAATGTAATGGGCTTTAAGCTCAATGTGATGACAATTAATAAAAATGTTAATTCTTCCGTTTATATGCTTGAGTCTTCCATTGTGTGGCATGGTAGACTGGGACATGTCAATTATAATACCCTGCGCAGGTTAATAAAATTGAAAAGCATACCTATGTTCTATATTGATTCAAAACATAAATGTGAAACTTGTGTTGAAGCAAAATTGGCACGATTACCGTTTCAAACTATTGAAAGAAATACTGAACCACTTGATTTAATTCACACTGATATATGTGATTTAAAAGCTGTCACGACACGTGGTGGAAATAAATATTTCATTACATTTGTAGATGATAGCACTAAATTTTGTTATCTGTATCTTCTCAAAAGTAAGGATGAAACTATAGAGAAATTTATTCTCTATAAAAATAAAGTTGAAAATCAGTTATATAAAAAGATTAAGGTGATAAGAAGTGACAAAGGAGGTGAATATGAGTCACCTTTTGTTGAATTCTGTGTCCAACATGGGATAAGACATGAAATGACAGCACCTTATTCACCACAACAAAATGGGATTGCGGAAAGAAAAAATCGTACTTTGAAAGAAATGATGAATTCAATGTTGTTAAGTTCTGGACTTTCACAGAACATGTGGGGGGAAGCTGTGTTGTCAGCAAATTACCTTTTAAATAAGGTTCCCCGTAAAAGTTAGACAAAAGTCCATATGAATTATGGCATGGAAGACCACCATCCTACAAATACTTGCGAGTGTGGGGGTGTCTGGCAAAAGTGGCAATACCTACGCCAAAGAAAATAAAGATTGGACCAAAAGCTGTTGATTGCATATTTATTGGATATGCACACAACAGTAGTGCTTATCGTTTTCTTGTACATGAATCCAAAATTGAGGAAATTCATAAGAATACGATACTTGAATCTAGAAATGCTTCATTTTTTGAGCATATATTTCCACGTAAGTCTGAAGTGGATTCTAGTTCCACTAAAAGAAATTTGGAAATAATGGAAAAAGATCAAGATGGATATGCTGAGGTAGAACCTCGGAAAAGTAAAAGAAAATATTTTGATTCAGATTTTCTAATCTATATGGTTGATAGCGAACCACAAACGTTTTCAGAAGCTTTAAATTCTTCTGAAGGACCTCTTTGGAAAGAGGCAATCCAAAGTGAGATTTTCCATTTTGCAAAATCACACATGGGAGCTAGTGGATCTTCCTCCTGGAAGTAAACCATTGAGCTACAGGTGGATTTTCAAAAGGAGAATGAAACCTGATGGAACAATTGATAAGTATAAGGCTAAACTTGTGATTGAAGGTTATAAGCAAAAAGAAGGCCTTGATTACTTTGATACATATTCTCCAGTGACGAGGATAACATCCATCAGGGTGATTTTTACAATTGCAGCTTTACGAAATCTTGAAATACATCAAATAGATGTAAAAACAGCTTTTCTAAATGGAGATTTAGAAGAAGAGATTTATATGGAGCAATCTGAAGGGTTCTCTGCTCCCGGGCAAGAGAATAAAGTTTGAAAATTGGTTAAGTCTTTTTATGGCTTAAAACAAGCTCCAAAACAATGTCATGAAAAAGTTTGATAATGTCATGATTCAAAGTGGATTTAAAATTAATGAATGTGATAATGTGTTTATGTTAAAGACACGGAAAAGGGTTATGTAATCCTATGTCTTTACGTAGATGACATGCTTATCGTTGGAAGCAATGATAAAATTATTAAATCCACAAAAGATATGTTAAATTCAAGATTTTACATGAAAGATATGGGTCTAGCTGATGTGATTCTTGGAATTAAAATTCATAGAACATCACAAGGAATTGTTCTGAGTCAGACACACTATGTGGAGAAAATCCTTGGAAAATTTAATAAGGATGATTCGACTCAGGCTAGGACCCCGATAGATACAAGTCAACATCTGTCGAAAAATAAAGGAGAAAGTGTTTCTCAAGTCGAATATTCAAGGGTGATAGGGAGTATGATGTATCTAATGAATTGTACTAGACCAGACATAACCTTTGCCGTGAGTAAACTGAGTAGATATACAAGTAATCCAGGAGATGAACACTGGAAAGCAATTGTGAGATTACTCAGATACTTGAGATATACTTGTAAATATGGTCTGCACTATTGTAAATATCTAGTTGTAATTGAAGGCTATAGTGATGCCAACTAGATATCTGATATGAAAGATTCTAAATCCACTAGTGGATATATATTCACTTTGGGAGGTGCAGCCATATCTTGGAAATCTTCTAAGCAGACTGTTATTGGGAGATCCACAATGGAGTCCGAATTTATAACATTGGACAAAAGTGGAGAAGAGGAAGAGTGGCTTCGTCATTTCTTAGAAGATATTCGAAGATGGTCAAAGCAAGTGCCAGCCATTTGTATACATTGTGATAGTCAATCGGCTATAGGCAGGGCACAAAGTAATATGTATAATGGTAAGTCTAGACATATTCGTCGAAGACATAATACCATTAGACAACTACTCTCAGCTGGTACTATATCTATTGACTATGTGAAGTCAAAAGATAATCTTGCGGATCCACTAACCAAAGGGTTAAATAGAGAGTTGGTTGCTAAATCTTTGAGAGGATGGGACTTAAGCCTCTAGAAATGAGTTGATACAATGGAAACCCTACCTTGTTGACTGGAGATCCCAAGATCTTGGTTCAAAGGGACAACCTAATTGTCAAAAGACTCTTGTGATCACTGTGGGATATTATCCATTGTCCATTCCTTAAACAGTGATACCCGTGGTGAGTAGGATAAGCATTTGGCTTTTAATGATTCTTGTATTGGAAGGTAGTACGGGCTACTTATAATTAAGAATCACCTATGTGAGAGAGAAGTGGGGCCGCTTTGAAGAGAATTGTGTGAGGCTCAATTCTTAGAACCTCTCACAGAACCAGACTATGTCCAGGGCCACTAATAGACATAATAATGAGAACTGTAATATGTTAGGGAGAATCCTGTGTATTTATCGTTTACACAAAAGGCAGAACAGTTCAAAGACATCGCGTCTACTAGTCAGCTAGTAAAGTTAATGTGCTTTCACAAGGGAAGGTTCAAAGAGTAACACTTACCTATCCTATGCAGGTTTCAACTACCGGACCATAACAATATTTTTCAAATTCATTAATGTGGGGGATTGCTGGAAACTTTATTGAATGAATTTGGAACATAAAGTTTATTTTGTTGAAACCGTGTCTTTCACTTACAAAGTACAAGTTGGTTTCATGTTACAAACATAACTTCATTAAATTTTGAATTAATGGTATTAAATGAAGTATTGATGTAAGTGGCTTTCTTAAGCCTATATAAGAAGACTTGTCTTCTTTTGATGAAATATACGAAAGCATGAAAGAAGGAAACAAAATACAATTTTTCAAAGTCTTGTTCCCTCATTTTTTCTTTAAGTGTTTTGGTCCAGACATAATTCCAGTTCGCCGAATTTGTTTCGGTTTTTCCATTGTATCCTGCGAAACAGACGCTTATACGGGGCGAATCTGTTTTAAGGACACTGTGTTCTCACAGGCCTCGGTATTTGTTATATATAGCCATCTTATTTTTATTTCCCCGTTAAAGTTGCCTACAGATGAAGGGAGGACCTTGCGATGGTGGTGTCGCCCTTTCCAGCCATGGTGAACGGAACACAGGGCATGGTACGGAACTCGCTGGAACATGGCGTGAGGGTGCTCCGGTGAAGGTTTATAGAAGAAAAACGAAGGCCTTAGATGATGATTATGGATAATTAATGACAGATGCGGGGAGAGGGTTTGAGATTGATGTATATAGTGGCGTGAAAAGTTTGAGAAGCTTAGGTTACGGCGTGAAGAGAAATATGAAGAGAACAAATAATAACTCATGTTTTTGCTTGATGAGAAATATAATGAGAAAATAATAAAATATATCTCCTAATTTGTGTAGGATTAATGCCATCAGTTTGAGGCTTGGAAAAACACTTTAAAGGAAGAGGTTGATTTAAATCCACAAAATAATGCCAAAAGTGCTAAAGGTTCATTTGATTTGTAAATGAAATAAGTGGAACCATTAACTTAAGAAAAGGTGCGATTAAATGAGCTCAAGAATCGACTCATACAGATGGATTTTTGTTCCTCAAAATGCATCAGTTAAGCTAAGGAAAAGCTGGCACGGGTCCTGGTGCACGGGTTTGGGGCACGAGTCTCCTCTTGAGCTCGACAATATTAAATAAGGCTCGGTTCGATCGTGCGACATTTGGGAATAAATAAATCAACCGGATATATATATCACACAATAATATATATAATAATTCAAGGAATAAATACAATTAGACAATTAATACAATTAAATATAATAATAGCTCCTAAATAATATTCTGAAATTTCAATAAACAGATGGGCTTTCACATTCTACATAATAAATATAATATCATAAACAAAATTCGATAAATAGAGTAATCCGAAAAATTCTATAAATCAAACGGGGCCTTACAGTCTATCCTCCTTAAAAGATTTCCGTCCTCAGAAATACGAAAGAACACGCATCTAAAGGAAAACGACAGACTCAAGCAGAAATTTTCAATCATGAGGTTCGGGTACCTCCTCCGGGATCTGATTCCGCTTGCATGAGTCCTTATCGCCCTATACTCGAAAAACATACACTCACATACAGGAGTCAATCCGACTCGCCCTATGCTCATATGTTTGCATTATTGCATGAGAGGCTGATTAATCCTGCCCGAGCTTAGGCACGCATCCTCTTACAAGAAACTCAGCCCGACTTGGCCTATACCCATGAGTATCACCAATTAACTTCGTACCTAACAACACACAAGGCCTCAATAGGTCGTTCGGTGTATTGCCAGCGTACTCCGTCAATCTCACCAACAAGGTGGACACGTGACGCCAAATTTCAGTCTCGTATCCGAGTCATACTGATAACTTGCTCACGATTTTATCAAGTACCGAGTGTCTCCATCAGACTCTATGACACGGTATAGAGCACACCCCAGATGCTCATACCCACACGATATTAACTCCACGAGTCGAACACAACCCTTATGTGCAAACATAAGGATTAACCAATAGCAATACGACATTCCCAATTTGCCCACTCGAGAAACTCTCTAATAAGGCATAGGGACTCATTGACTACTCTCTTTAATCAGAAATCATCGATTAAGGATTTACACACATTTAGTGGGACTTGGAGCTCTCGGTTCAAGGTTCGGACGAAAGGGGTTCAAAAGAATAACCAAGTATTCTAGTATGAAACGGTTTCAACAGTTCAGGAAAAACATCGATGGTTGGCCGTATACACTGGTCTGGAGAGTTTGTGCGTACGGTGATGGCGGCTGCAGTTCGCATGCGAGTCAACGGTCGGCCGCGCGCAAGCCTCCCATCTCTCAGCACGGTCGTGCATGCTCGACCACCACTTCGCATGGCTACACCCAGCCAAGGTCGGATTTTTGGGTTCAAGGTACTGAGAAGAAATCCTCTAATTTAAGGGTAAACATCTCCAAGGTAATCGAAACGAAAAGGGGTTCTTCACAAAATTTGATCGACAACAATTTGGGGTTTAATCAAAAACGATTTTTCCCATCATGTAGGTATAGAACAACTCCAACAGTTTCAAGGGTTTCAAATTTAATTAAGGCATAAACCGAGTTCCAAGTCCACTACCTTCCAACACAATCTTCAGCTGTCACTACCGAATAATGAACGCTTAACTCATTCGACTCTTCCGACGAACAGGGTCAGTTGTCACGTTAACTCTCGGTCAAGCAGCTAACCGTGTCAGCAGTCTTAAATGAGCTTCTAAAGATACATTGAATGAACATCAAAAGTTAAGGTGGCTATGCACTCCACGATTTGCTTGCCCCAGAATCGACTATCCTCCTCAAAAGATTTCACCATAACCCTTTTTAAGGAGGAAAAACAGTCTTTGATATGCGTCGACTTAGAGGTATCACAAAACAGGTTTTGAAGACAAGGATCAATAAAAATACCGATACTCAATTCTGTCTGAAGCTCCATGCTAAGAAGGAGAAGATCAAGCAAATTATCAAAACACGAAAATTGGATGACGAAGGAAGCTTCAAGCACAATTCAAAATTGCTTGCCATACAAAAAGGCAAGGGTTTGCAAAAGGCTATAAGAAGACAAGAATTCAAAAATGGAACAAGGTTGCCTCGCATCCACGAGTTCACGATTCACCGCCTTCTTCATCGGTTCAAGTTGTTCCCAGTAAGTCCTGCTGCTGCTAGAAAATCGCACGCGGCTTAATATACTGAAGAGGATCTTCGAAAAAGGATAAGTCATTATTGCCTTTGACTGGGTTCTAATCACGCATCTAATGGTCCTATTGACAATGGTTACAGACTCCTGAATACCCAAACGACTGGGACTCTCTGGTCGTCTGCTCCCTTCACTTAAGCCTTCTCCTTTCGAGATGGCATTACTAAGAGTCCTCACTTGAGGACACCAAGTCTTATAGCGAGAGCACTGCCATAAACAGAATTCAACTCGATAACATTATATCGAATTTCCAAACAAACAATTTCTCAAGTCGGGACTTAACTATATACAACTAGAGTTCAAGTTCATACAACTAAGTTCACACTCATCTAAAGTTCTATAACGTTTAAAAGCAGGAGGATAAATTCCTAAGCTCCGATTTCACTTCAATAATAAATATTCAAGCTATGCACAAAAATCATTCAGGTACTCATACCTGAGCTGGCGCGGCACGACGAGAGTGAGTGATCATAACTTGAGTAATGCTCCCTTATGTAATAGCCCACTATGTTATTAATGTAAATTACGTGTTTAGTTCCAAAATATTTATTTTATCGATCATTATCATTCGAGACTAATTATTCAAGTCAAAAATGATCGAATTAATTTTTGAAGTCATGTTTATGCTCGGAATAATTTTTAAATATTTGAATTCATGTATTATAAGTTAATCCATGCTTAATTGCTCGATAAAAGTATTACTGACCCTTATCGCCTTAATCGTGCGCTAATCGCCTATCAAGCGGCCTAATCGGCCATTAAATCAAGCAAATGCCTTGCATTATCGAAAGGTTATGCCAATTGTGTTTTATTATGACTAACGTATGCTAAGTGCCGAGAAATCCCATTTACCGTGCGGTCATGCTTGGCTTAGTACAATGGCCCATTAACTTAGCACAAAGCACGCTTAGGCCGTGCTTAGCCCAAATTGCCGAGAGGTTTGGGAAAAATGTCATGTGCTTTCATCATTTCCTACTTAGCTTATGTGGCATTTTCAGAGCATTCATGTGATGACTAAGTATTCTCCCTATGTGCCACATATACCATGACTAAGCACAAGGAAGCCACCTAAGGCCCCAAACGTCCGGCACATGGCGCAAGCCAATTGGCCACGCCAATTATCTGCATTTTTTTATCCCATTTCATCTTCAATTACCGTACTATATATCAGAGATGTTGGGTAAATTTTATCCTACATTAAGCTAAATACTAAGCAAGAATTAAGAGAGATTAAGATATTTTCCTTATCGCACGCACGACCGAGCTAGGACCGAGCGATCTCGAAAGTTTTGCAAAATTGACCGAGCAATCGAGGGGGTAATCTCTTCTTGACTCTATGTTAATGTAAATATTATCATGTTAAGTTCAAAACAAGTAGTTAAACTCATGAATAGGCCATGTTTGTTCTTGATTGTACCATTTAAGCCATGCCAAGCCATGTCCATTTTTATTTGGCAACTCCCCAGCGATTCACGTTCCATTAGTTATTATTAGATATATTATGTTCAGTCATGTATCAATTGTTCCGAGAAATTTTCAAACGGTCGAAGGAATTGCTTGAAGTCGTGGACGACGAACGTAGCGCACGCCACGGCCGATCCAAGTTTCATCGGGCTTATTCATGATCCTCAGAGCAATTTATGTATTATTGGTCATTTAATATCATGTTATGATCATCCATGTTGTAATCATCGGAAACATTGCCGGACGGTCGGCAAGGGCCGGTCGTAGTTGCCATGCTCGCACGCAGCGGGCACAGCGTACCGGCAGTCAAGCAGGTCGGGCGGGTGATGTGCGTGTATGCCCGATCGGGTGTCGCGAGGAGTCACTGCCCGCGTCAGTCGACAGTTGGTTAGTGCCTAGTGCATGCCGGCACGTCCCAACGCACGCCAGTGCGCTCAACTGCATGTCAGTCGGCCTCGGATAGTGCCCGACAACACGCCCGAGCGTCATGTGCCGTCAGGGTTGCCTGGTAGCACCCGTACGGTACCAGTTAATGCCAGCCAGCGCCAGTTCGCGCGTCCAAGCGTCCAGTCGCCTGTCCGCGGTACCAGTCGCGCCCGACAGTGCCCAGTTGCCATGCCAGGAAGCCAGTCGACCGTCGACGATGCCTAGCTGTGCCCGATGGCTGTTCCATGAATACGCGCATTGCGCCAGTCACACGCCAGCACCTAAGGTCATGTCCAGTCAGCCCAGGCTAACGCTTGTTGTGCCTAGCGAGGTTCAGTCTACGCCGGCTGTGCCCAGTGGCACGCCAGCGTGCGCGGACGCCCATGCCCGTGCCAGTCACAATCGGTGAGGCCCGAGTGTGCCTAAGCCGAGCCCACTCCATGCCAGCAACCGCATACGGGCTTCAGCAGGCCCAGCACGGGACCGAGCCGGTTGGCCGAGCCAGTGGCCGACCGCCCGGCCACAGCAGGCCGGCGGTCCGGCCAGCTAGTGAATCGACCAGTTCAGACCGGTTTATCACATGTTTTAGTACCCAGTTCATGTTCATGTCAGAATTTCAGTTAAATTCTAAGTCCAGTCCAGTTCAGTATAGTCATGTCAACCCGGTTCCATTTTAATCAGTTCCAGTTATACCAGTTAAGTCCAGGTGTCATGCGAGTTCGAGTCGAGCATTTTAACATTTTAACAAGATATTTTAATCAGTCTGAGCATAGTACTTAGTATTTGTTTATATCATGTTACAGTTTGAACAGTCCACAGTCATCAACACTACCATTTTCATATCAACGGTTCAGGTGGGGACTCAGACTGGGTATTACATTGATTATAATTACCTACTATGTTTGAGGTGTGTATCATGCTATGTATCCGCTTAGAAAGGTAGCTAGTCCAGGTGCATAAACCCATTCTAGGTTTTAGTGGCTTTATCTGCCCACTAGAGTGTGCACATGGTGTCCAACACGTTTGTGTTGGCAGATATTGTAGCTATGCTACAGCTATGCTATGCCATGCCATGCCATGATTATTATATTGTACCGGTACCACATTTCTACATGCTATTGATCATGATATCGCAATTATTTTCACTGTTTACTTTAGTATGAGTTCCTACGGAGTACAGTGGATTTTAGTGCTCACGCCCCATGTTTATTTATGTTTTTCAGGTCACAGAGTCGGACCGGAGGTGTGAGCTGGCGGGCAGTTCAGGGTCATGTTTATTCAGTTTTGTATATATGTTTTGCCACGCTATGCTTTCCGCTGACTTTTACTGTTTGTCAAACTTAGCCGTTTTGGTCTGATTTACCAGTCGGATTGTTTATATTATGACAATCCATTTTTCTTAAACTAAAATAATATATACGGATTTCAAAGCAAAGTAATAAATTATGGTAGCACTCCGAGTCGCGATTTCGCAAACTAATAAGTATTTTTAAGAAAATATTTTGCAAAAATTTAACTCTGATATTTATGACATAGCGGGGTGTTACAGTTTGTATCAGAGCACGTTTCTACATCTCTGAATACTTTTATGAGTTAAAATTTTTTATAAAACCCGACCACGTCACGCTCACGCCCCGCCGACTACATGTAAGTGCTGATTCATGTTTTAAATTATAAACAAATAACTATGTCTATGCTCAGTAAAATCCACAAATATGAATAAGTTAGGATGCTCGAGTCATGTTTAGGATTTATAGTCCAGTGTATCCATGATTTAATGCCAGTATTTCCGGGCCAAGTTAGCGACTCGTCAAGAAATTTGTGTGTTTATCACTCAGTTAATGTATCATGTTATGTCATATTTCTATGTTTAATCATGTCGAACTTTTCCAATATTCAGATGCCGCCACGTAGGGATCCAGATCATCAAGAGGTTCCCCAGGCCACCGTAGTCGCTCAGTTTCGCGACTACCATCCAGAGAAATTTTCTGGCCAGGGAGATCCCCGAATTGTTGACGAATGGGTTCAGGGCCTTGAAATGATTTTCGAGGTCATGGACTGTCCCGACTATTATCGCGTTTTATGCGCACAGATCCAATTGACGGGTGACGTATGTCTTTGGCGGAATGCCTACTGGGGAATGCGACCCGGCGAAAAAGAAGGTTGTACGTGGGTTAAATTCAAAGAGTTGATTCGCGAGAAATATTATCCTACGTACTATCGAGCAGAAATGGAACGTCAATTTTTGGCGCTTAAACAGGACAATCATATAGTGGACGAGTACGAGAGAGAATTCACTCGACTTGGAGCCTTTGTCCCCGATCTGGTGAGCACAGAGGCAAAGAGATCGAGACGTTTCACTGACGGGCTTTTTCCAGTAGTCCGTCATAACATTTTAGGCCATGGAGTTCAGTCCTATGCCTGTTCCGTTACTATAGCACAGGAGATGGACGCAAGAATCCAGAGGGAGGCCAACCATTATCGCCTTCAGCCAATTGCCCCTGACCGAAGGACAAGAAGAGGAAGGGGAAAGGCTTCCAGACCGATAGGAGGATCCTTCCGAGACAGCCAGGTGCAGCCAAACCGTAGCAGATTCCACCATGCACTACTTGTGGACGACTCCATCGTGGAGAGTGTCATTTCGATCAGGATTTTTGGTATTACTGTCACCAGCCCGGGCATTTTGTCAGCAACTGCCAGAGCGACCGCAACCACGACCGCAACCACCACAGCAGCCACAACAACAGCAGCCCAGACAACAGGCCCCGATGCCACCCCAGCAGCAGCAACAAGGTAGACAGCAGGCTCGTGTTTATGCTGTAGACCAGGCCGAGGCAGATCAGCACCCAGGTACTATGTCTGGGATGATTATGTTAAACGATTTTCCTGTTTTCACCTTATTTGACACCGGAGCAACTCACTCTTTTATATCACGACGATGTCTTGATGCCATTAGAGTACATTCTATTACCGTTGTCGATCCTCTCGAGGTGAGTTTAGCCTTGGGACGAAAGATAGTGACCGATGCCAAAGCTACTGATCTCAGTCTTTCTATCGGTGGCCGTATCTTGACTACCGACGCTTATGTTCTCAAGATGAGGGACTTTGACCTCATTCTCGGTATGCATGCAGATATTCGATGTCATGACCGGGAGATTACTCTTTATCTTCTGGGAGACGATCATATTACTTTCTTTGGCACCAAGACTCGTTCTTTACCTCATGTTATTTCTATGGCGTAAGCCAAAAAGATGTTACGACGAGGTGATTGCCAGGGTTATCTTGTGAGCCTTGTCAGCGATGAACCGAAAGCACGGACACCTCACGACGTTCCTATTGTTCGTGAGTTTGTGTATGTGTTTCCGGACCAACTTCCAGGAGGACCACCTAACCGACAGGTAGAGTTCTCTATTGATCTTATTCTAGGAGCCGGCCCCGTATCCAAAGCAACATACCGAATGGCGCCAAAGGAGTTACAAGAGTTAAAGACTTAAATCCAGGAGCTATTGAAACTCGGTTTCATTCGACTGAGTGTTTCACCATGGGGATCACCCGTTCTTTTTGTTAAGAAGAAGGACGATTCTATGCGCATGTGTATTGATTACCGGGATCTCAACCGATTAACTATCAAGAAAAAATATCTGCTTCCCAGAATTGACGACTTGTTCGACCAACTCAGGGGAGCCTGTGTATTTTCCAAGATCGATTTACGATCAGGTTACCACCAGTTGAAGATCAAGGAGTCAGACATTGCAAAGACCGCTATTCGTACCCGGTACGATCATTACGAGTTCTTAGTTATGCCATTTGGCCTCAATAATGCTCCAGCAGTATTTATTGACCTGATGAACCGTATATTCCATCCTTACCTACATCAGTTTGTGATTGCTTTCATTGATGATATTCTAATCTACTCCAAGAGCCAAAAGGAGCACGAGGAGAATCTTGGCCATGTTATCACTCAGGCATGTATAGAGGTTGATCCATCCAAAGTTGCCGCTGTTCAGAATTGGTCAACGCCAAAGAATCCATCCGAGGTTCGCAGTTTCCTCGGTTTAGCAGGCTATTATCGCAGGTTTATCGAGGGTTTCTCCAAGATTGTCCTTCCTTTATCTCAGCTGACGAGGAAATCTGTGAAATTCGAGTGGACTGATTGATGTGAATCCAGTTTCCAGGAGCTCAAAAAGAGGTTAACCACAACACCAGTGTTGACTATTCCAGATCATTCTCGGAGTTTCACCATCTTTAGTGATGCTTCAAGACAAGGTTTGGGATGTGTAATCATGCAAGATGGTCAGGTCGTTGCTTATGCTTCACGCCAATTAAAGCCTCATGAACAGAATTATCCTACGCACGATGTAACGCCCCGTATTTTATTAATAAAGGAAAATACTAGCTTTTAGTTTTAAGCTAGCCTTTGTTAATAAATAATCATGTTCATGTTCAAAGTTCGAGTTAATCAGCTAGTTATATTCCAAGTTCGACTATTAGTCGATAAATTATTCGGTTTAATTATTTAAGTAACCGAATAAGTTTCCAGATTTAATTCTGATTCGTTTATTTAATTAATGAGTTCGGAATTAATTATTCAGTCAGGAATATCCCGTCAGATTAATAATATAAATCATGTTTTAGTTCCGATATAATAATATTTTTTTTTCGAGTATTATTTTCGGAATTAATTATTTTCAGTCGAGATTACCCGAAATTATTTTCGACGTTCCGTTTACGTTCGGAATAATTTGGTAATTAAGTATCATGTTTAGTAATTAATTAAGCATAAGATTATGGTTAATTATTAATTAAGCATGTTCAAGTGCTAATTGCCGTGAGCAATTGGATTTATGGAGCAAATTTTCCCATTTTTCTTTCCAAATGTCGTGGCTATTCTAAAGACTAGTTGAGGAAAATTTCTCTCTTCCAATTACCATGACGTGTCATCATGAGGGAACTCATTAGATGACTAATCTTTACTATGGATGACTAAACATCCTTAAATCTCTAAGCTTGGCAAGTGGCATGAAATTAGAATGATACCAAGCCATCTATTTCCCCAATTTCGGTCATGATATAAATGGGGGGAACTTGGGGAAAATTTCAGCATTTTTCTTGAGTGTATGGTAGTATATTGTGAGGCTAACTTTAGAGTTCATCGCAAGCATTCACGCCCGAGAATACTGCATGCTAGCGCCGAGGATACCGCACGCACACGGGAGTCCGAAGAGTGGCTATCACTTGAGCGATATCGGAGCTAATTCCCGTGTTGTTATGGGCTGAGATTAGCATATTCCTTTAGTTCAATTTTTAGTCTACGTTCATATGCGTGCCCTATATCGACTCAGCCGTGCGTGTCATTTATGCCAAGTCATGTTATGTCTTAATTCAAAATCTCTCGAGCAACTTCGCATATCTAGTTATTGTATGCAAAATCATGATTAGTCAGATTAGATTGTTCGGGGAAACTTCATGTTTAAGTGGTCATTTGGCCAAAGTCGTGGTCGCGCACGTAGCGCGTACCGCGGGCCATCACGTCTCATGCCATGTTAGTTCCTATTGTTGTTGTGTTTGTTCGAGCAACTCATGGGTTATTGATCATGTTATGTTATGTTACGTTCAGTGGTATGTTAATTGTCGAGAGAAAGTTAGGTTTGGCGTAAAACGGCTTAACGTCGTCGGCGGCGCATGGTGCGCCCGCCACGGCCGAGTTCAGCTTATTGTGCAAAAATTCATGTTTTTAAGTAAATTCAGTACTTATGGTCATGTCAAGTCAGATTATGTCCTTTCATGTTGATTTGCTCAAAGGAAGTTGCCAGACGGCCGGCAAGGGCCGGTCGTGGCCGCGCTGCCTGCACGCAGTGGCAGCAGCGTGCCGGCAGTCAGCCATCGCGACAGGCAGCTTGCGCACAGGCCGCATGGCGTTGCGCACTGCCTGTCCGCAGCAGCAGTTGCTGGCAGTGCCCAGCAGCACACCAGCCAGTCACCGTGCACGCCAGCGTGCGCGTGCACGTCCCAGTGCCTGCTACGGCGCGCGGTAACGCCCAGTAGCGTCAGTTGTGTTTGCACCCGCGCACATAGCGCAGGGCAGCACCCAGTCCAACGTCTGTGTTGCGCCAGCCCACGCACACGCCTCAGTTAGCCTGCAGTCGCGCCCAGTGGTGCGCCAGTTATGTCCAGTGGCCACCGGTGCGCGCCAGCACGCATGCCCGTGCCCAGGTACTGCCCAGCAGCCGTCAAGCACGGCCAGTGCAGCCATGCCCGCAGCCAGCCAGGCAGCGCCTGCGCGCGCAGCCTCGGAAGGCCTGCTGGCCGATCCAGTGCCCGACCGTTCGGTTCAGCAGACCGGTTCAGCCCGGTTCAGACCCATTGGACCGATTCAGCTTTAATTTTATGTTTCAGTCCCGGTTCTTGATTTCAGTACCATTTTCAGTTAAAATTCCGAGTCCAGTTCAGTTCAGAAAAATTAATGTCAGTTCAGTTTCGTATTTAACCGGTTCCAGTTATACCGATTAAATCCGAATATCATATCGAGTCTAGTAGAGCATCTTAACCTAATTAATCAGTTAATTTATCAGTCTGAGCATAGTCATTAGTAATTGTTTATATTATATTTCAGTTTGATCAGGCATCAGTCGTCAGCACTACCTTTCATTTTCACGGATCAAGTGGGGACTCAGACTAAGTACTACATTGATTATAATTACGCTACCATGTTTGAGGTATGTATTATCAGTATCCGCTCGGAATGGTCGCCGGTCCATTCTGGGTTCTAGTGGTCCTAATCTGCCCACTAGAGTGTGGTGTCCGGTATTAGTTTGTGCCGGCAGATGTTCAGTTATCATTCAGGTGATCTATATCACGAGATCAATATCAGATTATTCAGTACCGGTATCAGTTATCAATTCAGTTTCAGTTCAGTTATATATGCCAGGATCATGATATTGTTATTATATTCACTGTTTACCTTAGTATGAGTTTCTGCGGAGCACAGTGTAATAGTGCTCACGCCCCCACGTTATTCATATTTTTCAGGTTTCAGAGTCTGAGACGACGAGTGAGCTGGCGAGCGGTTCAGGATATTTGTTCATATGTATATTTTATGTTTGGCTACACCAGAATTCCGCTACAATTTTCAGTACTCTAAACCAGCTTTTGACCCGACGTCAGTCGGTTAATATGTTTTATAAACCGTTTTTTATTATCAAATTAAAGTTAACGGTTTTCAGAATAAGTCAGATTTTACGGTAACACTTCGAATCAGTTTTCGCAAAAAGAAATATTTTATTTATTTTAATTAGAAAATTTGCGAAAAGCGTACTCTGATTTCAGTAAATAGTGGGGTGTTACACACGACTTGGAGCTAGCAGCGGTAGTTCATGCATTGAAGATTTGGCGACATTATTTATATGGTGGTCGATGCGATCACAAGAGCTTACAGTATATTTTCACTCAAAAGGAGCTCAACATGCATCAATGTCGTTGGTTGGAGCTTGTCAAAGACTATGATTGCACTATTAAATACCATCCGGGGAAAGCGAATGTCGTTGCTGTTGCCCTAAGCCGCAAGGTGAAGGGTGACTTGACTTATATTGTTACTCAGCAGAACCATCTTATCCAGGAGTTCGCCCAAATGCAAATTCAAGTTGTTGATGCACTTCCTACAGCAATCACAGGGAGTGTCAGTTCTATGCAGGTCCAGCCTACGTTGAGGGAAAGGATCCGGCGGGAGCAGGCTTCTGATGAATTTGTTCGTGTTATTGAGGCCAAAGTCCGCGCCGGAGGCGTTGAGGGTTTCCACCGAGGAACAGATGGAGCCTTGGAATTCCGAGGAAGGATTGTTGTACCAAAAGTCGAGGCTTTGCGGAAGGAGATACTGACCGAAGCTCATACCGCACCCTCCCTATTTAGCCCATCCAGGGAGCACAAAAATGTATCACGACTTGAAAAAGTCGTTATGGTGGCGAGGAATGAAGAAGGACGTAGCCGACTTTGTGAGGAAATGTTTAACTTGTCAGCAAGTCAAAGCTGAACACAAGAGTCCCTTGGGCCTTTTGCAACCACTCGAGATTCCGAAGTGGAAGTGGGAGGAAGTTACGATGGATTTTGTCACAGGGTTGCCTAGGTCGTCTGAACATCACGATGCTATTTAGGTCGTGGTAGACAGATTGACTAAGGTTGCTCACTTCTTACCAGTATCAATGAATATTTCTTTGGACAAGTTGGCTGAGATTTATACCCGTGGAATCATTCGACTTCACGGAGTTCCTGTTACTATCGTGTCAGACCGGGATCCCAGATTCACCAGCAGATTTTGGGAGAGTTTGCACAAGGCGATGCGCATGCGACTAGAGTTCAGTTCGGCCTACAATCCAGAGACTGATGGACAGACCGAGCGGACTATTCAAACATTGGGGAACTGTTGGTGTTATATACTTAAGCTTTGCTTTAGTGGATATTACACTTGTTATTTCTTGATGAATGAGAATTATGTTTGATTAAATAAGTTCCACGTTCTGTTGTTTTGCATGTTGATAAGTGGGTCGTCATCGGGCGTACCGAAGATCACTATATCAGTTACTTGCGAAACAAGAATCATTAGTTCACAACCTAGATGGAATTGAACAACCCATCGGAACGGTTGTAGTGTCAACCGTACGGTTTGTCTTGACCGATTAGTTGCACTAGTACATTTATGTATTGAACAAGATTCCAGAGAGGGATGTTCGTTTTATGCTAATCGTCGTAAACGAACTAGGCCTCA
>CACSLK010027751.1:429159-444241 GCA_902706635.1 Striga hermonthica | reverse complement strand
CTCCTTAGGGTCCCTACTGTAGCTTTATATATACAACATTAGGCTCATGGAAGAGAACAACAATCCCATATTCTTTGGAATTCGACCGCCCCCTCTCTCTCTTTCATCCAAGAAGTAGTTCTATTTCTTGTGCACCACTGATACAAGATCTAGATAGCTGTTTGAGAATACAGCAGAAGATCTTAAGGTATATACGGGATTCCAATCAGATCTATCATACATCCAAACCGGAGACCAAAACCAGCAAGTGACCATACCACGACGACCAGGACGACGAGACGAAGAGATCGCCATCGAGATCGCCGCCAGCCGCCGCCACACGCGCCCGCACGCGCCACCGGAAGGTTGCAGTAGCTGGGACTTACTCGCGCGCGTGAGAGCGCGTGGATCCTCCATTTTCCGATCGGTCAACGCCGTTGACTTTTCCGTGACGCCAGATTTCTGGATTGGTCAAGTTTGTTCGATTCTAAGAAGTTTTGATTTGCGGTCAACTGTCCGGGCCAGACAGATCTACATAAATTTTAAGCAGTAAGTTTTCTTCATCAAACCTTTAGATCCGCTGCGCATAGGTTTATGTTGAATGTTTGTCCGTGATTTGTGCATATCGAGATCCTCATATGTCCCAACAGGAACATGCTACGAGCTTTGGTTGTTCACAGGGGTGCCAAGTGGGAGTCGTTATTGCCATTGGTCGAGTTCGCTTACAACAACAATTATCATGCTTCTATTCAGATGCCTCCTTACGAAGCACTTTATGGTCGTAAATGTCGTTCCCCTCTTTATTGAGATGATGTCGGTGAGCGCCGAGTACTCGGTCCAAAGATGATCGAGGAAACATCTGAGCTGGTTGAATTAATCAGGCAAAGACTTAAGACAGCTCAGAATGGGCAGAAATCATCCGCCGATCGTCATAGACAAGATATCCAGTTTGAGGTTGGGGAGCGAGCCTTCCTTAGAGTTCATCCATTCCGAGGGATCGTTCGATTCGGAAAGAGGGGAAAGTTACATCCTAGTTTCATTGGCCCGTTTGAAGTTCTCAAACGAGTGGGCGAAGTTGCTTATCGATTAGCCTTACCTCCCGAGTTGTCCAACGTTCATAATGTTTTCCATGTATCTATGTTACGCAAGTACGTGTGCGATCCAGACCATGTCCTTCAGCACACCGATATGCAAATTCATCCAGACTTATCTTACGAGAAGAAATCGGTAGCTGTATTGGATTGACAGTTTCATCGGCTCCGTAAACGCGATGTTTCCCTCGTTCGTATCCAATGGGATCGGCACGGTCCCACTTGGGAGCATGAGGCTGATATTCGCGCTCGTGTTCCCGATTTTAAGTTTTGATGTATACGTATTATCTTCATGTACATATGTTCAGTTTTATATTTCCGAGGACCAAAATATTTTAAGGAGGGCAGATTGTAATAGCCCACTATGTTATTAATGTAAATTACGTGTTTAGTTCCGAAATATTTATTTTATCGATCATTATCATTCGGGACTAATTATTCAAGTCAAGAACAATCGGATTAATAATCGAAGTCATGTTTATGCTCGGAATAATTTTTAAGTATTTAAGTTCGTGTATTATAAGTTAATCCATGCTTAATCGCTCGATAAAAATATTACCGACCCTAATCGCCTTAATCGTGCGCTAATCACCTATCAAGCGGCCTAATCGGCCATTAAATCAAGCAAATGCCTTGCATTATCGAAAGGTTATGCAAATTGTGTTTTATTATGACTAACGTATGCTAAGTGCCGAGAAATCCCATTTACCGTGCGGTCATGCTTGGCTTAGTACAATGGCCCATTAACTTAGCACAAAGCACGCTTAAGCCGTGCTTAGCCCAAATTGCCGAGAGGTTTGGGAAAAATGTCATGTGCTCTCATCATTTTCTACTTAGCTTATGTCGCATTTTAAGAGCATTCATGTGATGTCTAAGTAATCTCCCTATGTGCCACATATACCATGACTAAGCACAAGGAAGCCACCTAAGGCCCCAAGCGTCCGGCACATGGCGCAAGCCAATTGGCCACGCCAATTATCTCTATTTTTTTATCCCATTTCATCTTCAATTTCCCGACTATATATCAGAGATGTTGGGAAAATTTACTCCTACATTAAGCTAAATACTAAGCAAGAATTAAGAGAGATTAAGATATTTTCCTTATCGCACGCACGCACGCACACACGACCGAGCTAGGACCGAGCGATCTCGAAAGTGTTGCAAAATTGACCAAGCAATTGAAGGGGTAATCTCTTCTTGACTCTATGTTAATGTAAATATTATCATGTTAAGTTCAAAACAAGTAGTTAAACTAATGAATAGGCCATGTTTGTTCTCGATTGTACCATTTAAGCCATGCCAAGCCATGTCCATTTTTATTCGGCAACTCCCGAGCGATTCACGTTCCATTAGTCATTATTAGATATATTATGTTCAGTCATGTATCAATTGTTGGGATAAATTGTCAAACGGTCGAAGGAATTGCTTGAAGTCATGGATGGCGCACGTAGCGCACGCCACGACCGATCCAAGTTTCATCGGGCTTATTCATGATCCTCAAGCAATTTATGTATTATTGGTCAGTCAATATCATGTTATGATCATCCATGTTGTAATCGTCGGAAACATCGCCGGACGGCCGGCAAGGGCCGATCGTAGTTGCCATGCTCGCACGCAGCGGGCACAGCGTACCGTCAGTCAGGCAGGTCGGGCGGGTGATGTGCGTGTATGCCCGATCGGGCGTCGCGAGGAGTCACTGCCCGCATCAGTCGACAGTCGGTTAGTGCCCAGTGCACGCCGGCACGTCCCAGCGTACGCCAGTTCGCTCAACCGCACGCCAGTCAGCCTCGGACAGTTCCCGACAGCACGCCCGAGCATCATGTGCTGTCAGGGTCGCCTAGTAGCACCCGCACGGTACCAGTTCATGCCAGCCAGCGCCATTTCGCGCGTCCTAGCATCTAGTCGCCTGCCCGCGGTACTACTCGCGCCCGACAGTGCCCAGTTGTCATGCCAAGAAGCCAGTCGACCGTCGGTGATGCCCAGCAGCGCCCGATGGCTGTTCCATGAATACGCGCGTTGCGCCAGTCGAACGCCAGCGCTGAAGGTCATGTCCAGTCGGCCCAGGCTAACGCCTATTGTGCATAGCGAGGTTCAGTCCACGCCGGCTGTGCCCAGTGGCACGCCAGCGTGCGCGGCGCCCATGCCCGTGCCAGTCACAACCAGTGAGGCCCGACTGTGCCTAATCCTAGCCAAGTCCATGCCAGCGACCGCACACGGGCTTCAGCAGGCCCAGCGCGGGATCGAGCCGGTTGGCCGAGCCAGCGGCCGATCACCCAGCCACAGCAGGCCGGCGGTCCAGCCAGCCAGCGAACCGACCGGTTCAGACCAGTTTATCACATGTTTTAGTACCCGGTTTATGTTCATGTCAGAATTTCAGTTAAATTCTAAGTCCGGCCCAGTTCAGTATAGTCATGTCAACTCGGTTCCATTTTAATCAGTTCCAGTTATACCGGTTAAGTCCAGGTGTTAAGCATCTTAACATTTTAACAAGATATTTTAACTAGTCTGAGCATAATACTTAGTATTTGTTTATATCATGTTACAGTTTGAATAGTCTACAGCCATCAGCACTACCATTTTCATATCGACGGTTCAGGTGGGGACTCAGACTGGGTATTACATTGATTATAATTACTCTACCATGTTTGAGGTATGTATCATGCTATGTATCCGCTTAGAATGGTAGCCGGTCCAGATGCGTAAACCCATTCTAGGTTCTAGTGGCTTTATCTACCCACTAGAGTGTGCACATGGTGTCCAGCATGTTTGTGTTGGCAGATATTGTAGCCATGCTACAACTATGCTATGCCATGCCATGCCATGATTTTTATATTGTACCGGTACCACGTTTCTACATGCTATTGATCATGATATCGCAATTATTTTCACTGTTTACTTTAGTATGAGTTCCTACGGAGCATAGTGGATTTTAAAGCTCACGCCTCATGTTTATTTATGTTTTTCAAGTCACAGAGTCGGACCGGAGGTGTGAGCTGACTGGCAGTTCAGGGTCATGTTTATTCAGTTTTGTATATATGTTTTGCCACGCTATGCTTTCCGTTGACTTTTACTGTTTGTCAAACTTAGCCGTTTTGGTCCGATTTACCAGTCGGATTGTTTATATTATGATAATCTGTTTTTCTTAAAACTAAAATAAAATTTACGGATTTCAAAGCAAAGTAATGAATTATGGTAGCACTCCGAGTCACGATTTCGCAAACTAATAAGTATTTTTAAGAAAAGATTTTGCGAAAATTTAACTCTTATATTTATGACATAGCGGGGTGTTACACCCTACCCACGGTGGGCACATGTTAATATGCCCACCGCTTATGTGGCATGCATACATTGGTGATGTATTTTTTTGAACATATTAACATCACCAATGTGTGCATGCCACATAAGCGATGGTCATATTAACATGTGCCCACCGTGGGTAGGGGAGCATTACTCTCATAACTTAGGGTCAAGCATATAATCACATAATTCACATTAACCAGTCTACAGAAACGCAGACTGGCTCTGATACCAAACTGTAACACCCCACTTTTATTTGATGACATCAGAATAAATTTTTCAAAATTTATTTCAAAATACTTGAGGCGCTACTCATTTCCCAAATAATTTCCAATCATATCATAAATGAATCTCCCAAACGGGTTCAATATTCAAGTAAACACCCAAACCAGGTTCATCAATAACACCAACTCCCAAAACTGGGTTCCTCAAATTCATAAATACTAGAGAATACACTCCTTATCAATCATCCAGTTCTCAACAAAAATCAGAAGTTCATAAATAATATTTCAAAGCAGCGGAAATAAAAACAGTAATATGACCACCACTCGTCTCCCTCTGTCGTGCCAGCAACACTAACCTGCATCCATGAAGAGCAGGTGGGGATGAGCACAAAATGAAACAATAGTACTCACCGCTATGAAATAAATGTTAACCTCAATAATAAACAGTATCAATAATCAAAGGTATGGTCTCAACATGTATACGAAGCATTAATCTATCCCATCTCCCATCAATAATCAATAATCAAACTCATGTGCATACCTATATCAATAGACTACTGCTGACTATATATCGAATGCCCCCCCGGACTTACATCGAGTGCCAGCCAATAAGAGTTACCCCCGTCGGTCGACCACCGCCCTGACTCACAACGGGAAACCAACCGAGCACCGCCCTAGTCTCATAATCCCGACCGAGCACCGCCCTGGTCTCATGAATCGACCGAGCACGGCCCTGGCCTCACAGGCGCATAGGAGAGATTACCCTAACGGGGTCTGTTCTATAACTACGAGGATAACCATTCGACGGCCGGTATAGCACACATCGAAGGTTTTATTATTCACATGCATACTTTGATCATACCACAATTTAAACTGTAATAACATTTAACGCATACCAATTTTTTTTCAAATAAAACCCACCTGGTGTCGATGATAAAGCAAATAACCGAAAAATCGTAGGTGGTTGAGAAACTTCTCGTCAAACACCTACGTAAGTCAAGACAGTCCCATAAGCAACTATCTCGACTTTTACACAGATAACAAGAATTATACTTAGTCGAATCACATCGACTAAGAAACTCGTGGAAGTTGGGGAGTTGGAACATTAGGACGACTTCTAGACTCGACCAACCAACTAATAAATCATATAAAAGCAGGCAACGAAGATTTGACACGAAAACAGAATCAACAGGTCAAGATTTTGCCAACAAGGCCAACCGGTGCCCAAAAACGGTTAAATGAACTAGTTCAAAATTTATAAGAATGGACCATAAGGACTTAGGCTTAAACTTTTCAAATCAAATTTTTACAGCATATAAAAGACTGAAAAACACACATTATCACCAAAGGAAAGCCCCTAAACATCCTCCTAACCATTTTAAATAATTTAAGCAAAATCTGACTAGAAATCAAATTAAATCATTTAAAATAGCTACAGTCCGAATTTAACTTTGAAACTTTTACAGCAGCAGGATATCATATAGAACAGCAATATATCCATAAATTAGCCATTTTGGACAAGAACTCGATTTTATATGAATTTATACGAAATAGTCCAGAAACGGTTTTCGAGTATCGACGAGGCTACAAACCATATAAAAATCCCAAATTTTAACTACAAGTAATATAACAGCAGCATAACCACATATACAAAAATCAGAATTTTTGGAGCAATGTAAGAATTAAAGTGATTTTATCAAAAACGGACTGCAGCAGGATTTTCAAAAATTCATAACTTGCAATATACCCATCGAAACGACCCAAGGCCAAAGCCATTGCGTCAAGGACATTCCTAAGTCCAATAATCCACAGCACTTCCATGGGAAATACCACATTAACATCAGTTCAATAATTTTTCATAAGTGACGGCAATCACTTTGATATCCAAAAGGCAATTTTATATCAATAATTTCACAAACACTTATCTAAGGCACGTAATCAATTCGAAACTCAATAATTTAGCAAATTAACATGCAATATAACACCATAACATAAGTCAAGGAGTTAAACGAGATGGGGTTCGAGCTTAGGTAACGTTCTCGAGACATGTTCGAAATTGGAACGAAAGGAACGGTACGATGGTGGGCTCGACGGCTTTGCCTCGTCTCGCGGAGGAGGAGCAGCTGCTATCGGGGGTCGTCGTAGGCTGCTGGTCGTTGCGAGGGTCGCGGCGAAGGTTCACGGGCTGCTGCGATCAAGCTCGGGAATGGGGCGGCACGTGGGGACGACAATTTCGACGACAAACGGCGGGCAACAGGCTTCGGTGGTTCACGGCTGAACGACTGAATGGAAACGCAAGAGGAACAGTGGCACGGGTCAAACGGACCGTACGTGCGCTCCGACAGGACTCAACGGCAACGTTCGGCACTCCGATGGGACCCGACGGTGGAGATGGTCTGTTTCTGCTCGGCGGTCTTGGAAGGAAGTTGCTCATAGCGGATGCGGGTGATGATGATGATGATGGTGGGAGGACCTCATGATGGTGGTGTCGCCCTTTCCAGCCATGGTGAACGGAACACAGGGCCAGGTACGAAACTCGCCAAAACGTGGCGTGAGGGTGCTCCGGTGAAGGTCTATGGAAGAAAAACGAAGGCCTTAGATGATGATGATTATGGATGATTAGTGACAGATGTTGGGAGAGGGTTTGAGATCGATGTACAGAGTGGCGTGAAAAGTTTGAGAAGCTTAGGTTACTCGTGAAGATAAATATGAAGATAACAAATAATAACTCCTCTTTTTGCTTGATGAAAAATATAATGAGAAAAAAATTAATTATATCTCCTAATTTGTGTAGGATTAATGCCATTAGTTTGAGGCGTGGAAAAACACTTTAAAAGAACATGTTGATTTAAATCCACACAATAATGCCAAAAGTGCTAAAGGTTTATTTGATTTGTAAATCAAATAAGTAGAACCATTAACTTAAGAAAAGGGGAGATTAAATGAGCTCAAGAATCGACTCATAAAAATGGATTTTTGTTCCTCAAAACGCATCAATTAGGCTAAGGAAAAGCGGGCACGGGTCCTGGTGCACGAGTTTGGGGCACGAGTCTCCTCTTGAGCTCGACAATATTAAATAAGTCTCGGTTCGATCGCGCGACATTTGGGAATAAATAAATCAACCAGATATATATATATATATATATATATATCACACAATAATATATATATATAATAATTCAAGGAATAAATACAATTAAACAATTAATCTAATTAAATATAATAATAGCAATAAATAATATTCTGAAAATTTCAATAAACAGACAGGCTTTCATATTCTACATAATAAATATAATGTCATAAACAAAATTCGATAAATAGAGTAATCCGAGAAATTCTATAAATTGAACGGGGCCTTACAACTAGGTCTTGTTTATTTTTAGTATTGTTTTATTTCTTTTCTGTTGCTTGGTGGACCAGTCTAGTTTAGGTTTATTTGTTTTTGAGTTGGACATTGGTGAATATTGAGACTGGTTTATGATTGTTTAATGATGTTGAAAAGATGTGATGATGATCTTGAGTGGCATATTTTGATGTGTGGTTGAGCCGGTTAGATTTGAGCCATATTAACCCCGGTGAGATTTGAGCCATATTCATTTCTTGTGAGATATAGTCTGAATGTTAAATAAATCAGAACTTCCCTTGAGTCTGGTGTGAAATAAGTCGATTGGATTTGTGATATGTGAACATGGTTGAGGCATTCTTTGCTATTTGTGTATCTTTTTTCTTCATTCGAGAATAATTTTCGCTAGTCACCCCGTTTGAGCCGTTTTTCTCTAAGTGCTCCAACTGTTATAGTTAGCGGTCTCGAGTAATGAGTACGGGAAACCGGTCTAGGATACTCGGGTAGAAAACCCGATGGGTAAACCTAGATAAAATGTCCATAAAGTTACCAAAAAAAATAATAATGTGGAATCATGTTGGCTTTGGTGAAGGTTGGAGAAACCGGTTGAGACCGGAGGAGTTGTCGATTATGGTTGTGTGTTTGAATTGTGATGTTCTATATTTGAGCCATTTGACCTATATTTATCTTACCCGACCCATTAAGCCTACATTACATCCCCAGAAGTCCTTTTGATTCACCGTCTCATTAATTTGATTGATTTAGAGTAGGGGTTAGACGATTGGCAAGCTTATGATTGATTTGACTGACGACCAATTTGAGTGCTCTTGTCTTTGAGTGAGGCATTTATATCATATCTCCGTACTCGAGAGTCTGTGTTATCAAGTGATTGAGTTCATTGTCAAGGGTGTTCTCATGGTCATCAGAATTCTTTCCAACTTAGTTGATCAATTTGAGACTCTTCTCGTTTGAAACCAGTGTGCACTCTCTTTTGCTTGTTTTGTTGCCTTTTCTTTTCTATTTATCGTTCGGGACGAACAATGGTTTTAGTGTGGGGGAGTTGTTTGTTCCATTTTTGTTAGTGTTTTTCGTGTTTGTTTTATCTTTATTTTTCCCCATTCTAGGTATTTTTTCTTTGGTTCTTGGTCCATTTTGAGTCTTGTCATGCATTTCCTTTGTTTTGTTCGTTTTTGGTCTTTTTGTTGTTTTTTTCGGTTTTCCGTGTTTTTCTTGTCGGTGGTGATGTGCAGGATGAGTTTCTCGATGAATGGCCATGCGAGGACTACTATCTAGATGGATGAGTTGGGGTCGAGTAGAAAAAGACGAAATTCGATTCCGAGTCTGGATGCGTGCATACGAGCCCGAAAACCGCCACCTTGCCAGAAAAATCCTTCACCCTGGCCCGCGATGATACTTCTGCGGTCGCGGTGAACAAAATCTCCCAGTTCCCATTTTTAGTCGCCGCGGCCCGCGACATTTCCTTCACCGCGACTGCGGTGAACAAAAGTTGCAGATGACCCCCACGACAGAATAGAAATACTCGCGGCTTCGGGGGATGGTCGCGGCCGCGGAGGCTTCTTCGCTGCGGCCCGCGGAGGCCGCGACATGCAGAAAATTAAAAGCAGTTTTTGGACTCATTTTTCATTATGTTTTAACTAGGTTTTGGACATCTTTTTTGTACTTTTCAATTCCAGAACGCTTTTCTCTTAGTTTTTGATTGGATTTTGATCTTGGATAGTGAAAACTTCAAGATTCGACTTTAGGATTCAGATTGCTCGTTGTTTTTCAACATTGGATTCCTTTTAATCATAAGCTTCTATTTCTTTTTATTCATGAATTCTATGGCTTTGCTTAATATGAATGTTTATGTTGAGATTGCTATGAGTAGCTAAATTCTCAAGCTAGGGTTAGGGGATTGTCGTTCCAGTTCGATTTTGTTTAAATGCTTGATAATTGCTCTATGTTTTCGAGTTGTACTTAACCTAGGGTTTAGATGCTTGATCACCATCTTAATCTAATTTATCGATTTTGAAACCGAAAGGGGAAAAATTGTTCGAACTAGGCTCGTTAGAAATAGGCTTGTTCTGTAACGTATTGTCTATGTGCTAATTAATTCGTTAATGATTTGTTTATGTTTATTCTCTTATTTCGTGAAATATTGAGAATGATCCTCTAGATGAGTTAGTTTTTCGAGTCCTTTAGTCGAGTAATTGATTGATGGTTAAATGTTTTGAGAACCGAAAGCGATATCCCCGATACCCTAGCCTCCTTATTACTATTTGAATTTGTGTTCGGAGTTGTGAAGTTGATATAGCTAGCATAATTTTCATACTGTGTAGTTGATAGAATCAAACCAAATCAATCTGAGTAGAGTGTTAGGATTATTTTCTCTTATCGTGAGTGAATATTCGCGCAATTTATTTCGACCAACCTTCCTTGTGATACGACCCGGTGTTCGAATCCTTTGATTTTACTCCGGTAAAAATACTTACAACAAGACCGATGGAAAATGTCTCTCAAGAAGATTGGTTATGTCAATGATGAGGTATTAGGAATTTTGTTTTTTCTTATTGGAGTTGTGCAAATAGCAGAATAAGTTCTGAACATAATCCTATCTAAGTTTAGTAGTCATTACTCTGAATGAATTGTTGGCAAGACTTAGGCCTTGTCAGAAACATATTCGGATTCAGAGCATTTCAGCACACGTGCAGGAAAGTTGATACTAATAGGATTGGAAAAGATGTTTAAAAATTAGACTATTTGTGGGATAATTCATAGTAGCAAGAAATGAGTGGATAATTATAGTACTAAAAGTCAGAATGTGTTCGTTAGCGAATGTCTGATTTTTAGAGAAATACTAAGCAATAAACCACTAAGCTTGTTTGTAGAATTGTTTTAAGGAAAGATAAAGGTGAAAGTTCAATTTTGTGACCAAGTCGACAAATGTGATACCACAAGGAAAAACTGCAACACGTATTTTGCGCTATACACTTTTGCAGAGGGAACATCGTTGTAGTGGGAGGGTTGCAAGGCAACTCCATTCGTCATAATAAGAGAGTCATTGGACTCAGTCTGTATTAATCACAAGTTCATGGAATTCATGTTTCGAGAAAGTCTCGGACTTAGTCTCTAGTAAACTTGAATCGATCCCTAGTTATACAATGACGAGATCCAAGACAAGGATGCAGATACTTAGCAAATTTTTAATGATTTCTGATATCGGGTCATGGACTCTAACCAGATCTGGGTTCTTATAGAATTATCAAGTAGCATACGTGCTATTGGACGAAATCTATAAGTGAAGACTTTAGTACAAGGCTTGTTGTGAATTAGCAGACTCAGAAAGAATGGTTTGTGTTCACTTGTGGGAGCCAAGCATATTAGAGGAATGTCAAGCGGTAATACGTTGACGGATTCCACTATGAACTAAGTACGTCCCTTCCCAAAAGGAGAGCAACGTAGAGATTGGATTCGCCATTGAACTAAAAATGTGAAACCTCGTCTAGCCAGGTCAGGTCACAATTTGATTTTGATGACAGTTGGTGCAGTTACAGACAGAGAGGAATCACTAGTTCATAAAGCAAGTGGCACATAGATCAAGTACGCCCGTTGCAAGGGACTGCGACAGGGTGGATATTTGTCGCCTAGTTACCTCGGTAGACAACCAGGTAAATCCTTTTAGGATTGGCTTTTTGGCGAAAGCAGATGATGGCCATGTTAAAGGATTGGGAGTCGGATGTATGGCAGAAAGGACAACAATTCTTTGAGAATTGAGAATGAAAAAGAATCGTCGTTAGCAATAGTCATGAGCTTATTAAGCATAAGTGGGAGATTGTTAGAGGTATGCTGTAAAAGCTATGTTTTACAGATTCTATCAATTCCATTTTGATCTGGCCATCATGTTTCGGTCAAAGTACATATGCTTGCAGTTTATTTATTTATGCAATCATACTCCTTGTCTTACATTGAGATAGTGTGGTTCGAAGTGTTTCGAACAGAAAGATCACCTATTGGTTCTTTGTAAGACTAAACTATTCATTCACAGTCTAGACAAGCAGTGAGACCCCTCTTGGACAAAGATTGTAGTGTCTTCTTGATTCAGTTGGTCTTTGACTGGAGAATTACACTAGAACTTATGATAGGTGTTGAACGGGACCACGGAAGGATAAGATTATAAGACTCACTGATCGTTGTTGTAATCTAGACCTTCAGCAATTGATGCGTACTCTTAAGCTGTAAGATAATATAAAATCGGCATATGTACTCATTACTTGTTTATTTGATTTACCAAGAGTGATTCCTATTGTGCTAGGATGACATACTTGGTATTTTGGTAAATAAGTGTGTTTATATGATGTGTCGTTATAAATATTTATGGTCACTGTGTCCCAGTGCGCTGGGATGATGACGTCCCCGAAATGAGCTCAGGAATGAATATTATGTCAAGCCCTGCAGGCAGATGTGTTCCGACATAATGATTAAGGATCTGAGTGGTACTAGTTTCGGAAATGAATAAGAAGTTGATTAATTATTTTGTCAGTAATTTAATTAATCAACGAACGTTATATCTTAAACATGGGGAGATAAATCGATCAATTAAATTAATTTATTTAATCAGTGGAGATGAGTTAATTGTAATTCAGAGCTAAATCGGGAGAGCAATAATATTACTCTAGTGGAATGTTTTATTATTTAATTCCAAGATTAGGAATTAAGAATTAATTATTTTCCATATTTTTCTGAGGATGGGAATATTTCTTCTAGAATATTACCTAGGGTTAGGAGACTATGGAGTCTTCTAGAAGGTAATTAAGTATTAGGAATATTATCCTAGATGGGAAAAGGAGATAGAAGATAATAAGGATTCCTAAATCTAAAGAAATAAGCTCATATTTAGCACCTCCTTTTGGTCCCTATTGTAGCCTATAAATACACATGTCCCCTAGTCTCTTTGAATAGGATCACACATTTTCTTCTCCCCGAAGGGTTGGAGAAATTCGGCCTCTTCAAGTGAGAAAGAAAGAGAGAAATTCTTCTTTGTGAGAAAATTCGGTTAGCGCCGTAAGGTCTTAGAAGAAGATGATCGAGAAGCTTTGGGAGATCTAATAAATTGCTCCACCAAGATTTATTAGAGATCGTGTAAAGGTCATACAATAGAAGATTCGAAGGTTGTTGATTCATATCCCGTTGAATATATATATGTGTTCATCCCGTCGAATATATTCATCCCTGCAGCACCTCCGATGGCCACCAAATCAAGAGAGGAAGACCACCGGAGCAACAGGAGATCGCCGGCATAATTTCGGCGACCAGCCGCCGCCGGACGCGTCAGAGCCGGAGCCACACGCGCGCCCACGCGCCGCCCCAACACTGCCTGCTCCCGCCCGTGTACAATCGTGCAGACATACGCCCAGCACTGCGCACGACCGCGCAGACAGACGCACAACACCGCGTTCTCCATGCACGCCCGCAGTCCAGTGCCGTGTTGCGCACCAGTGTTCATTGCTCGCCCTGCCGCGCACCTGCCGTGTCCCATCGCGCGAGATGTACACGCGCGCCAGTCCTCGCTCGCCTAGGAGACGTGGCGTGCACGTCCACCCGCGTTCCAGTCCACCCAAGAGTAGGAGTCCCTCGCACACTGCACGCACGGGTTCTGCTCGCCTGACCATCTTGCGCGCCTCTGCGCCCGCACGCGTGCATCAGCGCCCAACAGCATGCACCAGTAGCCCAGCAGCGTGCAAACCTCGGCCCAGCGTGTAGGCCTCGGCCCAGCGTGTGCGAGCCCAGTTCGGCCCAGACTAGATCAGACCTGGCCCGACCCGACCTAGTCCAGTCCAGCCCGACCTGAACCAGTCAAGCTTGGTCCAGAAGCCCCAGTTTGACCCAACGGCGAGTTCCAAGCAGTTTGATTCACTTACCGAAGGTCTGAGACGATCCGATTAGTTTGATGAGCGATTGGAGCACCTTGATGACTCGATTAGAATCGAGAAAGGCCAAGTCCAGCTACCCATTGGACTTTGGTGTTCAGACGATCTCCATCAACGGAAATCAGAAACGTCTCTGAGTCGACAAAAATTTTAAACCGTAAGTCCTAATCCTAACTATAGATTCCGCTGCATTAGGATTTATTATTCAATAGATTTGAATGTGCACATTGTCTACGTTCCTAATAGAACCCAACATAAGCGAACATAATCACTTAATAACCGCAGATAACTCGCAGAATAAATGGCATAATATTTTTTTTTAATTTTAATTTTAGAAACTTCCTATTACGCGAGAATAACTGGGCAAAAAACGACATACAAAAGTGCATATTATTTGCCGTCTTGGTGCAAGAAATCGAATACATAATTATTTTTCAAAAAAAAAAAAGTTTTGAAAAAATTCTTATTCCGTGACTATACTAAATTGACCTGCTTGTAAGCAAATGACCAGCAAACCTAATACCAAGCATTTGATCCAACATTATTCCAAAGTTCAATAGTATTTGCACTTTATTATAGATTAATAACACTATCCATACCTCAGACCATGTTTATCCGTGACTCCATGGATGGGTCACGACATTAAAAAACAAAAAAGAAAATAAAAAAAAAATAAAAATTAAAGAGGGCGCAACTTTCAGCGACCCAGGTCACAATGTGACCTTGGGTCGCGACCCTCTTCTTGATAAATATGGGATATTTGTTTTATTTTTAATAGGTAAATGTAATTTTTTAGTTAAAATAAAAAAATAAAAAAATACTGAATTTTATATTTTTAAATTCTCAAAAAATAGAGACCACACTTGATTATTTTGAATTAAAATTGAAATTTTTAAATATATGAAAATAAAATAAATATTTAGGTTGAGTTGGTTGTGGATAAAGATAAATTGAATTGTAAAAGTTGAGTTGTGTAGGTGGAGGAGAGAGAAATAATTTTTAATTGTTAGGTTGGGTTGGATTGGGTTGGGAATAAAAATAGTCTTAGAGACAAATTAGTGAAATAACAATCAAACACCTTAGCAAATGACGAAATATAAAAAAAGTAGAGAAACTGCACATGTATAGCAAAAAAGCAAGAGCATAATTTAACAAGTAAAGCGTGCTACTGTTAGCAAATGGAAGAGGAGAAGTAAAAAAAAAAACAAAAAAAAAAAAAAA
>CACSLK010027751.1:401330-424587 GCA_902706635.1 Striga hermonthica | reverse complement strand
CGACCCAAAGGACATGGGAACCACTGCGTACTTAACATCAAAAGTCGAGTCATTCACCAATGCACACTCCGGGTCAATGACCTCATATAATGCGACATCCTTCTCGACTTCGTCCACGGCATCATGAACTATTTCCTTCTTGGCATCACTCGGCACAATCGAATCCTCCAATGAATTATCCTCCATACCATGCACTGTATCGTCCTCTGAGTCAACACACTTGCTCTCATCAATAGCAATCGAACTCAACGCACAATCACCGGAATGTAGGTTTGACGTGGTTTGCAATCCCAGATCATCATGAGAGGAGATTCTTCTAATATACAAAACGCTGATGTCCTCACTCGTGTCGAGAGATTGTGTTCCATCGTAAACGAGAGTGAGGCCCGCCTCTTTGAGAGAGACAAACTGTTCTACCATAGCTCAAAATTCGCCCTCTAACCATGCACTTTCTCGACAAACTTTTTCCGAATTAGAAGTATATTTACCAATCGGAATATGAGATATGTCCAAGTCGAGGAAAGCAACTACGGTAGAGTCGAACTTCATGAGTTGAGTTTGAAGTACGGATGGAACTGGAATGATCCTCCAATTGTGAAACTCATATATGATCGTTAAAAGGTTCGCAAGCACCTCTTTGGTGTTCGTCAAAACTTCTTGGTGGCAATCGGTAGGCACAAAATTTGTTTGAATTAAAGTTTCTGTCATTGATGTACAAGGTTGGCCAACCGATTGATGCTCATAAATAAGAGAGGATAGAGCATTGAACTCGGATGGAGGTACTGAATAGCAATATTTAGGGAGCGAAGGATATTGGTAGTCGGAAGATGAAGGTTGGTAATAAGGCGTCTTGTAGTGATTTGGAGTGTAATAATCATATCCGCATTGAGATGTCGTGTAAGAATGGCTGGGGCCATACTCTTGGAATGTAGAACCGTCATAGCAATAGGAATTTGAATAGATCGGATACGGATAGGGCCGCCTTCCATATGAGTGCATCTTCACTTCGTAATTGTCGGGGTATTCATGAGACGAGCTTCTGGCATAACCGCATGGGTCCATCGGAACTCCTCAAGGAAAACACATCGCACAAGAAAAACAAACAACCAAGGCACACGAGAACAAGAAATACATATAAAGTTTATTTATTTTTTTTTTACGATTTTCGCAAAAATATATAAAAAAAAATAAGAGAAATAGAAAATAACAAAATCAAGAGAAACACTGAAGTTAAGCAATTATCACATAATATATTTATACAATTAATAAAAATATATCTTTTTTATATTTTTTTTATTATTTATATATATATATATATTTTTTTTTTTCTTAATAATTTTTTTTACTAAAAAAAAAATAAAAAGAAGTGAGCTAAAAAATAAAGAAAAAAAAATTACAATTTATATATAAAAAAATAAGAGAAATCGAGAGAACTACAAAAATTAAGAAAAATCAAAAAAAAATGAGAGAAATAAAAAAATGAGACAATTAAATATCTAACTAGGCATCCTATTACCTTCCCCGGCAACGACGCCAATTTGTTCCAGAGATTTTTGTGGGTATTTGGTGACCGAGTTACCCGACCTCGGGTCGATCTCAAGGAAGGTCGTTCGGAGCTTTGTTTTTTATTTAATTGTCGAAATATAAAAATGAGAAAATAAACCTAAACATTCTACTCCATTTTGATGTGGTTTTATATTTAACTAAAATTCTTAATTTAATTTAAGAAACATAAAATGAAAAGAATAATAAATAAACAACAGTAAAATAATAAAAATGATAAATGGGTAAAAAGAATAAAGATGAGGAAAGTGTTAGGGAATCGGGAAATAATTGTATTAATTTTAATGATAACTTCGAATTGTTATTCATTCGGTTAAATGATTCGATAAACACACTAATTTAGAGGTTCATATTCCATTCAGTTACGAGTAAGAATATAAACATAAATCAATGTATTCGCGTACCACCTAACATATAAGCAATACAGTTACGTGTAAACTTATTTATTTCGAGCCGTGATCAATCAACTTCGCCATTTTTGGGTTAAAAATTGATTAAGTAGATTTAAAAGAATGTTTAGTTCTACTTAAATCATAAAAATAAATATAACTCGAAATAATAGGAACAATGAACAATTTGTCATCATCATCGAACCGACACAATCATTTCCCTATCCCTAACGAAGGGTTTAGTTCGGCATGATTTTATAGACACAAATAATAAGAATAATCCAAGCTATCGTTTTACTCATAAAAACTTTCGAACGATAACTTACGATTACGATTAAAACATGACGTCAACATATCACTTAGAACTTTTAGGAAAATGAAAATAAACAACTTATAAGATTAAAACCAAGCTTGCATGCAAAGATCAAACTTGAAGAATATCAAGAACACTAAGAACACTCTTGGAAATATTTACATAGAAAAGAGAAGAAAAGTGAATTTGTCAAACAAGTGAAAGAGAAGAGAGTATTTATAGGAAAAAAATAGAAAACTTGTAATATAAGAAAAGAAAAATGTGGAAAAGATGATAGGAAAAATGGGAAAGAAGATGGGAAAAATAGGAAAAAAAAAAACGTAAGAAAAGGTGAAAGAAGATAGGAAATTTGAGAGAAAAGTTGGAAGTTTCAGACAAAAACCGAAAGTGATTTTTCCGCGCGCATTCGCGCACGTCTCGGGCAGCTTCGCTTCTCGGGCTCGTTTTGGGCTCGTTCGAACTCGGAATTGAGTTCTGTTTTTTTCTACGCGTCGCAACGAACCCCTCTATTCAATGATGTATGCCAATACAAGTTTCACCCAGAATACAATTATCTAAGGATTTTTAACTTCCAAGGTGTCGGCAACTCGCTCGATTTTACGCTTCGGTCCCGTACGAACTCATCCGAACTCGAAATCGAGTTCTGCTTTTTCTTGTGTGTAGCTAACGAGCTCCTCTTTCCATTAATGTGATCATGCCCAATAACTTTCCAAAATCTTGCTCTTCCGAGATTTTCGACCGTTTCTTTATTTTACAAATACTCGAAAAATAAAAAAAAAATATACAAAAATCCACACAAATACTTAAATATTACAAATCACTAAAAAAAATAAAAACTACCCAAAATCCCACAAAATTACTAAAAATACATAAAAATAATAATAAAAAACATTAATAAAAACATAACAAAAATAACACTAACAATAAATCTCCGTGGACCACTCAAGCTCGTCTCATCACCTTGTATGTTTTGTGGCAGTGGTGTTGATGGTAGTGTCGGTTGAACCGTGCCTTATGCATCTTCATCAAAGAATTGACATTATTGATCATTTTATCTTGTCCACTCCAGTCCCAAACACCTTTTTCATCAAACGCCACATCTCGGCTACAACTTGTAGCCTTTTGAATAATTATTATAGCCGATGAATAAGTATTTTGCACTCTTATCATCGAGCTTATATGCTTTTCATCTGGGACATGCATGTAACCAATGCTTCCAAAAACTTGCAGGTGTGAATGTGATGGTTTATAGCCACTTTAACATTCTTGTGGCATCATTCCATGAACACTCTTCATGTAGAGGGCACATGAAACAGCTTCAGCCCAGTACTCCTTTGACATATTCTTTCTTTTCATCATACTTCTTGCCATGCTGAGGATCGTCTGATTTTTTCGTTAAGTAACTCTATTCTATTGAGGTGAGTATGGGGTTGTCATAGGAGGACGAATACCATTTTTCTCACAAAATTCTTTGAATTCATTCGAAGTAAATTCACCCCCTTGATCGGACAGAAGAGCCTTGATTCGATAACCACTTTAATTTTCCACCATCATCTTGAACTTCTTGAAGGTAGAAAACACCTCAAATGGTTCCTTCAAGAAATATAACCACGTCTTCCGAGAATAATCATCTATGAATAGCAAAAAAAAATTGTTTTTGCCAAGAGAATTTGGTTTGATTGGCCCACACACGTCTGAGTGAACTACCTCCAATGGATATTGCGCCCTTGTCGTCGACTCCTTTGTAAACTCTTTCTTGCTTGTTTTCCATTTATACGCCCTACAAAAAGTTGGTTTAGATGATTTATTGAAGGCAACCCCTTCACTATCTCTTTTTGCACATCATTTGGAGATCATCGACAAATGTCCAAGCCTCAAGTGCCGTAGCCAAGATGAAGCTTTGAAACAAGACTTCAAGCACATCGGGACATCACTTTGAATGTTCAACAGAAACATTCGGTTCTTCGTCATCAGGACTTTAACAAGAAATCATCCACCTTCATCTCTCATCGTCAAACTTTTATTTTTTAGATGAATGTCATAATTTTCTTACAGAAGTTGTTCCAAACTTAGAATAATGCTTTTCATATCCAGCAGATAAAAGACATTGGAGATAAATTTATAACTCTCGCATTTTAAGCGAATCAAGATCGTACCTTTCCCTTTTACTTGTACTTTTGAAGAGTCTCTAAAAGTTATGTCGCCACCAATGAACTCAACAAGTTTCACAAATAAATTTTGTCTCCTGCATATATGACTACTTGCTCCCGAGTCAAGATACCATCGACTGTCTTCGCCTTTCGAATTTGTATTGCATGCGAGAAGCAAAGTGGGATCAACCTCTTTTTGGTTGTTACTCTCCATGAGATTACTTTTCTCCTCCACGTCACTTTAACAGTCCCATGCATAATGGCAATAGCGATGACAATTAAAACATTCGATGTTTGATTTTTCATGCCTTTGATTTAGCTTATATCCTCCACCACTTGGGCCTCGACCTCGACCTCGTCCACGTCCACGACCTCTTTCTTGGTTTTTCGGCGAGTCAAAATTATGCCTATTATTTGCACAATCATGTTGTCCTTGTCTTCCTCTTCCACGACCTCGTCCGCCTCCATGACCACTATCACCTCCACAACTTCGTTTTGATGAAAGTGACTTAGTCTCCTTCTTTTTGATTGATAGTTTTGCTTTTAAATCTTTCTCTACCGATTCTTGTGTCGGCATCTTCAATCTCTTTTCATGAGCTTGTAGTGAACCCGCAAGTTCTTCAACGGTCATGGTGTCTAGGTCCTTGGACTCTTCAATGGCAACGACGATGTAACTGAATTTTGGATCCAACGATCTGAGAAATTTTCCCACAACTCGATCATCTTTTACATCTTCTCAATGCCTCTATTTTTTTTATCCTTAAGTGTAAATATATATAGATCAAAATTGGGTTAAAAGACTGTTCGACGGCATACAAAGGCGAAATGGGCAACCACAACTCGGTTTCTCATTCGTGAGATAAGATATACGAGGACAACCACAAGTCAGTTGTTCATTCAAAAGTCACGAGAAATGAAATGCAAGGGATCCCACTGAGACTCTTCAATCTTCTCCATGCCTCTTTTTTTTTTTTTTTATCGTTAAATGAAAATATATATAGATCAAAATTGGGTACAAGGACCGTTCAATGGCACACAAAAGCATAATGGGTAACCACAAGTCGGTTCCTCATACGCGAGATAAGATATACAAGGACAACCACAAGTCGGTTGCTCACTCAAAGGTCACGGGAAATGAAATGCAGAGGGTCCCAATGGGACTCGGCCCGCGTCAGCTCGGTGAAACAAGTCTCGGGTCACACTCAAGGCAGTCGATGGTGCACTGTTTTCCTTCAGGCCATAGCAGCGCTAGGAGTGATGTGGCACGCTGCCGTGGCGCGGTTCCGTCGTGGAGAGGGCGCTTAGCGGCGCTTTGCGGCATAGCGGCGCGAGGTGAGTGACGTTAGCTGCGTTATAGGCACAGCGGCGCTTTAATGTTAAGGCACCTATTCTCAGCCCCTCGTTAGTCCCTCGCTACGGACAAAGCGGCGGTATGGGTGAAGTGATAGCGGCGTTATCCCAGGATAGCGACGCTAGTACCTGGGCGCCTGATTTTATTTTTCCTCGCTTCATACTCGCTAAGGCTCTACCGGCGCTATGAAACCACACCTTAGCGGCACTAAGCGCATAGCGGCGCTAGTACCTGGAATCCCCAAAAAGTTTTTCAACTTTCTCCAATTCAACACATCTTCCCGGTTATCTGCCACCCTTCAACCTCAACTCTCAAATACCAAACATCAAGATCCGAGACTCCGCCTCTCAAAGTTGGCTAGTACATTTGGATATAGTGCAAAGATAGTGTGGTATACATGGGTTTTTACCTTCCGGACCACAAGGCATGGGGGTTGGTATTCATTTTCAAGGACCAATCGATTCCTTGCGTTCCAAATGAAGTAAACGGTGGCCGCTAGCACCGCTTTCTTCAACTTGGACCTCTACCCCGCACCTTTTGCTTCTTTCTTGGTCCATTTGAGGGCGCCTTTAAGGGTTGATGGTCTATGCCGGAGGCTAACCCAAGCGCGTATCTCATTCCAAATTTCCGAGCTAAATGAGCACTCAAAGAATAGGTGGCTCGAGGATTCATTGGCGACCCCACATAGAGGGCATAACGGGTCCTTGTCAAGGAATTCAAGACGGTCTTTTGTCCGGAGTGGATTAAGCACACCTAGCCATAGAATGAAGGAGTGCCTAGGGGTATTGCATGCCCCCCAAACAACCCCACTCCATGGCCTTATTGGTCCTCTTGGTCGTAGGAAGTCGTAGCATTTACTAGACCCATCTTGCCTATCTCAAGATTTCCAAAGAAGGGCTTCCGCTCCTCGTTCACTTCCTGCTCTTTCTACCATACTTTGTCGGATGTCGAAGAGGGACTTGAAGAGAGGAGAGTCATTCGGTAGAACTTTCCAATCCCAAATGGAGTTCCCCATCAAATAAATGTTATGAATCCATTTTTGCCACAATGTGTCCTTCTTTGCTTGCATGTTCCAAGGCATCCGGGTGAGCAACGCTTGGTTCCACGCATTCAAATCCCTAAGCCCCAAACCACCTTCCAAGCGCGGTAGACATACACTGTCCCAAGCCACGGGAATACTCTTCGATCCCCAAATGAACCTTCTACATAGTTGAGTGATTTTTGTTCTAACTATGCTGGGCAAGTGGAAGATTCCCATCCAAAAACACACAATGCCTTGGACCACCGAGCGTAGGAGTTCCAGTCTTCCGGCATAGGAAAGAGTATGTCCATTCCACCAACTAAGTTATCCTTCAATTTGCTCAATCATATCATCAAAGAGCCTAGCCGTGACACGGTTCACGGTGAGGGGGATGCCGAGGTACCGAAAGGGCATTGAGCCGCACCGTAAGTTGGTGTTGTTAAGGATTGTAGCCCGAGTATCATCCTTGACACCGGCCAAGAAAATATTGGACTTTATTACATTCATCTCAAGCCCCGACTTAGCTCCAAAATCATTGAGACAATCCATGAGAATTTGAATTGACGGGGGGTCTCCACGTGATAGAAGCATGAGGTCATTGACGAAGGCAAGGTGCGAGATTTTTAATTGCTCGCACATCGAATGGTGTTTAAAGTTCGTGCCGACCGCCGTGTTGCTCTTGATAAGCCGAGAAAGGTACTCCATACAAATCACAAAAAGAAAAGGTGATACGGGGTCACCTTACCTTAGGCCGCGACCGCTTTTGAAGTGGCCCTTGAGGCTCCCGTTGATAGATATAGAATAGGACGGGGTGGTGACATACTCCATGACCCATCCTGTAAAAACCAGGGGGAAGCCGAGCCCATCAAGCACTTGTTTCAAGAACGACCATGAGATGGAGTCGAAAGCTTTATGTAGGTATATTTTAATGATACATCTAGGGGAGACCCGTTTTCTCGAGTAGAGTCGAAGTAGTTGTTGCATTAGGTGTATATTATCAGTCATGTTCCTCCCTTTCACGAAAGCGCCTTGGGCCTTATCTATGATGGAGTCAAGGACTTCGCTAACTCGCTTAGCAAGGATTTTGGAGCAGATCTTGTAAACCGTGTTGCCACACGCGATAGGCTGAAAGTCTGTAACTTGTGATGAGTGGGAGGACTTTGGAACAAGCATGAGGGCCGTATGGTTCCATTGTTTGAGTAGTGAGCCGAAGCTGAAGAACTCTTAGATGGCCGCCACTACATCACCTCCAACGATGGAACAAATCTTCAAAAATAAAGTAGAGGTATAGCCATCCGGCCCCGGGGACTTACCACCATCGATGTCTCCAAGTGTGTTCATGATCTCGTCTTTGGTGACCGGGGCAATTAGTGCTCTACAATCATCAACTCCGACACATGGTCCCGACCGAAGGATTTGGGGATCAACATCCTCCGTTTCAACTCCGGTTCCTAAGAGAGTCTCGTAGTAATGGACAAACTCTTTGGCAACTTCCTCCATGGATTCGGTGACGGTGCCGTCTTCCCGGTTGATCGAGGCGATGAAGTTCCATTTTGCTCGCTTTTTGACCAAGCCATGGTAGAACTTGGTGCATTTATCCCCATTGATTTGAAAGTTGCATTTGGATTTTTGTTGATAGAAGAGCTTCTCCGCTTAAGCCAATTTAAGAGCTTCAAGCCTAATCGAAGGCATCTTGGCCTTGGTCTCGGGATCATCAGGTTGGTCATGGAGCTCTTGTTGTGCATTCTTTAGGGTATTCTTCGCTTCTTTGGCCCGGGAGGAGATATGTGAGAAAGACTCCTCATTAAGGGCCTTAAGCAAGATCTTAAGGTTCTTCAGATTGTTGGCAAGGCGAAATTGCCTCGAGCCACCACCACCATGGTTCCAAGAGTTTTGGACATTCGGCAAGAACTGCTCGTGGGCCGTCCACATATTGAAGAACCTAGTGTTCCTCGCCTCAAATATTATAACTATGCATGGAGAGTGATCGGAAATACCTGGAGCTAAGAAAGTTGCATGCGAGAATAGGTCGGCATTCTCCCATTGAGTTTCCACCATTGCTCTAACAAGTTTCGACCAAACATGATTGTTGGACCAAGTGTGGTAGAAACCGCTTGAGGGGATGTCCGACAATCCCAAGGCGCCACAAACTTCCAAAACGTCCATAGTGTCCCGGTTAGTGACTCTCTCCTCTTTAATTCTCTTCTCCGGTTTGAGGTTAGCATTGAAGTCCCCGAAGAGCAACCAAGGCAAGGAGGTCCTCCCCCGGTAGACCCTAAGGTCATTCCACAGCGACTTTCGATCTCCCCTCGAGTGTAGTCCATAAATAAAGCTAGCAATAAACAAATGGTTACTAACCTTGCACCAAATCTTTGCAAAAATGGTTTGTGGCAAAGCGGCCTCCATCATGATGTCAACCTTCATGGGGTTCCATAGGATGGCGATGCGCCCCCGGTCAACAACATCAAAATTCTCACAAAAAGCCCAACCCGACAACCTTCTATTCCCAAAGAGAGATAGCCGTCTAGTGTCGGTCTTCATGTCCAAGAGTCCCAAAACGTCAATATTATTTCTTCGGATGAGGTTTACCACCTCATCTTGTTTTAAGGGCCCGTTAAAGCCCCAAATGTTCCATGAGGCGATGATCATTGGGAGGAGGAGGGTTGGCCCCCATTCTCGTCGAATTCACCTTGCCCCCATCTCTCCTCCCGCTTGGTTTGTCTCTAGGTTTAGAGTATTGGCCCGTAGTTACGGTGTCTTTGCTCGCGGCTCCACTACGGGTACCACTTGGAAGGAGTCGTCTTCATTATCCGGATGAGGGTTCTCGTGGACCTCCAAGTCCCCGGTTGGAAAAGAGGAAGAACCGGCATTCGAGGTCATCGCTTCTTTCCTTGTATTACAATCCTCGTTGCCCTCTTTCTCTTGATCACCTTTATTTTGGTTTTTCTCTACGACCTCCACCTCTTTGGTTTTGGGTCGCTCCCCATGCTCTTTGTTGGTATTTTCCCATTTCTTACTTTATTGTAAATTTTCTTTTGGTCCCACCGCAACCTTGGTAGTCACCATGGTACTGGTTTCCCCGACTGGTTTCTTGCCCTCGGCTATTTTGTCAACGTAGGCTTTACGCTTCCCACAATTGGAGGTAGAGTGTCCAATGTATTTGTAATGGTTGCAATATTGTGGGACGTACTCATATTCTACCTTTTGCTCAAACATGAATTTCTCTTTGGATTTGACGGGAATGCTATAGACTCTTTCCTTGGAGAGGTCGAGCTCCACCAAAATTCGAGCATAGTTGCATCGGTCCCTTGTAGCTGTGAGCTTGTCGGTTGTGATGGGCCTACCGACACAAGAGGCTATCTTGCCAAGGGCATTGGTGCTCAAACAATTCCATGATAGGAGGGGGAGATTGATCCAAACGGGGACGGTTTTGATGTCATCCTCGCCAAATTGGAACTAATTGGGGAGCACTTTAAGAATGAGTCCTCGGCCGTAAATAGAGTAGGGGCCCCCTTGAAGGACCTTTTCTCTATCATCTTCATTTTTGAACTTGAAGACGATCCATCCATTCACGTTGGGGATGTATTCACATTGGACTTCCCATGAGTTACATAGCCTCAACAATGCTTTCTTGCTCGGGTGCCTTTGGGTAAAGTACCCGACAAGGCAAAAGCCTCACGTGCTCGTAACGTCCTATAAGTCGTCGTCGTCTAGGTCCAGTCCATTATCCGGTGGAATGTAGTTTAGTTTGAATCCATGAGAGGCCTTGCGATTGTCGGCAAAGAGAGCCGAGAATGTCCTCTTTCGGGAGTCCAGATTCTTTTGTGTCGTTTTGTCAAACACGTTGCGGGCAGGTTTTGAAGGTTGAGTTTTGGCTTGATCTTGGTTCTTCTCTTGCCCGACCTGTTTCACGGCAACTATAGGCTCTTTAATAGCCTCAACCACCTCATCATCATCAATTAAGTTCGCATTAATATCATCATTAGTTCCCTCATTAGACTTTGAGCTATCAACTTTCATTCTTGTTTCCACCATAGCTAGTTGCTCTTCATCCAAGTCCTCGTGGGAGATATCATCGAGATCATTGGAATGCCCAGAGCATTCTTCCTCGGTCAATTTCTGGTATTGAGCTTCTTCTTTGATTTACCCATGAATGCTCAGTTTTAAGGTTGTTGCGCAAGTCACTTAATGAAGCTTCAGTGGGTAGAAAATAAATAGCATATGGATTCTATGAAAAGTGAGCACTCAAATCCCTTTAATTAGCTCCAGATAATAAGCAATCCACGGAAGTGCTGTTAATTGGCAAAATTAAGTAATTCTGTGCGCAACGGGAATAGCTCAACCAATTGGACTTCAACTCATAGTGGAAGATATTCAGCTTAAAATAATCGAAAAGAAGTGAATAATTCAAGTATGTGAATTCAGGTGGTGAAATCAAATGGAATATCACGGAAACAAGCTCAAGATTCGGGCGCTAAGAATCTAAATCTTAGTGAGAGATGAGAGCTCCTCTCTCTCAAGATTCAAGTATGTGCTAAATCTTAGTTAGAGATGAGAGCTCCATGCCTCTTCATTTGATTGGTAATGGCTAAGACTCTTGAGATACAATCCGAAATAGATTCGAGCTCCTTCATGCGGAGGGACTCAAATTGACATCATAATGTTTGGAGACGCACCTTCTTCACTCTGTCTACACCTTTGAAAGATGCTTGAAGAATTTCCCATGCTTGCTTGGAGGTGGTCGCTGCAGCAAACTTTTTGAACATCTTCTCATCCAACTTTGATGCATAAGTGTGAGCACCTTTTGGTCTTTTTTTCGCCGGTCCGCTTCACTTTCGTCAACTCCTCTTTCTACGGAGTCCCAACACTCATAGGCTCCAAGCAAAACTCTCATTCTTATGCACAAGTTATCATAATTTTCTTTTATAAGTGGAGGAACTACAAATAGGGTTCCATTCGACATTTTTCATGTCTCGGTTTCCAAAGAAATATGGCTCTTGATACCAAGTTGTTAGAAAATGGAAGAAGAAAGTAATAAAAAAAACTTTATTATATTATTCTTCTTCTTGTTGGCTTCTACACTCTTACAACTTGCAAATATCTCACATAGGTACTTATATGTATATGAATACCTTTTCTTTTTTTTTTTTTTTTTTTTTCCAAACGATAGATATTCTCCATAACACAAAAAAAAGTTTGATACAAGACCATAACAGCCGAGGGCTACACCAGAGAGCACTACCTAGAAGGTAGGCTAAATAACAACTAAAAACCTAGAAAAGAACCACCATAGGCAGACTAATGCAACTGAGCCCTACAATGGTCACAACCAACCCCTACAAGACAACACAAGACAACAAGCAATGACCAGAAAATAAGAAGCAAAACCCAGACTACCACATGAGAACCGAAAAAAACACATAAACACTGAACTGCCTAGCAGACCTATTTATGGGCTTCTGGTCTTATGAAGTGTCTTCACTGATAAGCCTTCTTGCCAATCCTGCCAAGCACCTTTCACAATCCCCTGTTCTGGTCTCCACACATGCTCAAAGACCCATAAATTTCTTGCCTTCCATAGCCACCAAAGTATATAAGTAGTAAGCTCAATCCTGGCTTCATTAACTGCAGCACTCTTAATAGAACACACAGAGCCCCACCAATCTGCAAACCTATCCTCTGCAGCTTTCAGCCCATCCCACTGAACCATTGCTTGCTGCCACACCCTTTTAGCTTTCTTGCACTTGAGCAGGACATGTTCAACTGTTTCCTCAGCTTCCCCACAGCAGCTGCATATGACATCCACCTCAATGCCTTTTCTCCTCAGATTAACATTAACAGGCATAGCATCATTAACACATCTCCACAAAAAGTGTTTGAGTTTCCCTTTAATGTTAAGCCCCCAGCTCCTCTGTCTTATCTTCATGTTTCTTCTAGCATTGAAACTTCCTTCTGCTAGATCCAGGCCTATCATTTTCTGTTTGTGGAGAAACTTGTAGGAGGATGCAACTGAAAATTTCCCTTGAACCCCCATATTCCATCTCCATTTATCCTCCAACTGCTTATTCAAGGTGCTGATTTGTAAAATAGCATTACAATCCTTTTCTTCCACCAGCTCCTGTAACCTTAGAACATCCCATCTGTCTCCATCCCTCTCCATTAACTCCTGAATGCAGACATCCCCTACTACTCCCTCTTTGAGGGTTATCTTCCTGCCCCTTATCTCAGGCACCCAATTAAAATCATTAAGTTTCACAGAAGCTCCATTTCTCACTTCTATCTGTAATCCCTCTCTCAGTAGCCATCTCACTTTACACCAGGATCTCCATAGCCAGGAGGAGTTTTGAGGAATATTAGCTTCAAAGATTGAAGATTTAGGAAAATACCTGGATTTAAGAATTTTGCTCATCATTAGCTGAGGTTGTGTGATCACTCTCCAGAGTTGCTTAATAAGCATGGCATCATTGAACAATCCAACCTCTTTGAATCCCAGACCTCCCATATCTTTGGTCAAGGTAAGGAGCTCCCATCTCTTCCAGTGGACCCCTCTGCTATGATCTCCACCCTTACTCCACCAGAATTGTGCAAATATACTAGCCACCTCCTTGCAGATGCTCACTGGAATCCTGTAGCAGGACATTACAAACAGTGGGAGAGCATTGAGTACAGACTTAATGAGAACTTTCCTCCCTGCTGCAGTAAGAAATTTGTTCTTCCAGCTGACTACCTTCTTCCTTACTGCCTCTGTCACAAAGCCAAAGACCTCTTTCTTCGATTTGCCAATCCCCAGAGGCATGCCCAGATACCTAGTTGATCTCTGAATTTGAATCCCAGGAAAAACAGCACAAACTTCCCTCTGAGTTGCAGCACTAGTGTTCTTGCTAAAGAATATGGAGGATTTTGCTGTATTAACTTTTTGCCCCGAGAAGTTTTGATATCTAGAGAGAATAGATAATAGCAACTGAGCCTGGTATTTATCAGCTTTACAAAAAACCAAGGAGTCGTCAGCAAATAGGAGATGTGAAAGAACTGGGGCACCCCTAGCCACAGAAACTCCCCTGAAAGCCCCTCTCTCCACCTTATCAGTAATCATAGCAGATAAGATCTCAGAAACCAGAATGAATAGATAGGGAGACAACGGGTCTCCCTGTCTAAGACCTCTCTGAGCATTCACCAAACCAGAACATCCACCATTAATAATAAAAGAAAAAGAGACAGTAGACACACAAGCCATGATCCATTTCACAAACCTGGGATCAAACCCCATCTGAAGCATTGTTTGTTCTATACAAGACCATTCAATTCGATCATATGCTTTCATCATATCTAATTTAACTGCCATAAAAGAGTGTCTACCAGATCTGTGTCGGTTCAAGAAATGCAGCCCCTCATTAGCAACAACCACATTATCAGTCAATAATCTCCCAGGCAAAAAAGCTGATTGAGCTTCATTAACACATTTATGGATGCAATTTCTCAATCTGGTAGCAAGAATCTTAGATATTATTTTGTACACCACAGCACATAAGCTAATAGGCCGGAATTGGTTCAGATGCTCAGCATTAGCACATTTAGGTATCAACGTAATTAAAGTATGATTCCAATAAGGAAGTAACTGACCAAACTGGAAAAAACTTCTCACTGCTTCACAAAGATCAGACTTCACCAATGGCCAAAAGTGTTGGTAAAATAATGCAGGCATACCATCTGTGCCAGGAGATTTCCTGGGGTTCATCGAGAAAAGAGCTTGTTTAATCTCTTCATCTTCTACTTCTGCTACCAGCACCTCATTATCAGCCTCTGAGATTGATGGTTGGATGTTTTGCAGCACTCTGTCCCCTCCATTAGAACCTTCTGAAGTAAACAGGTTGGTATAGTAACTTTCCACATGCTTTTCAATCTCCTGCTTGCTCTCACAAATCCTCTGTTGATCAGTCACCAGTCTGCTTATTGAGTTGGTTTTTCTTCTTTGGGTCACCCAGGCATGAAAAAAGTGGGTATTTTGCTCTCCATCTCTCAGCCATTCCACTCTTGCTTTATGCTGCCAAAACAATTCCTCTGATTTATTAGCCTCATCCATCTCCTTCTGCAGTCTATCCCACTCCTCCCAATTCCTCTGGCCCCCAGCTTCTCTCATCTCCTCGAGCTGTAAAGAAAGCCTTTCTCTATGCTTCTTCTCATTAGCTCTGAAATATTTGCTCCAATTAAGCAAGGCCACTCTGGTCTTCTTCACTTTCTCTTTCAGACTGAACATAGGTGTCCCCCCCAATTGACCTTCCCAAGCAGCTTGGATAACATCCTTCACTCCTTCTCTGGATAGCCACCTCTTATCAAACTGGAATCTCCTCTTAACTTGCTGGTTTGGTGGTTCATCTTCAAGAAGTAACATATGATGGTCAGAAGAGCTTTTGAACATGGTTGTGGTTTGAGTGAGAGGATAGTCCTGAAGCCATCCCAGAGAAGCATACCCAACATCTAGAGCCTCCTCCACAAATCCCTCAGCTTCCCTGTTGTTGCCCCAAGTAAAAGTGTAACCCTTTCTATGCACTTCAGTCATTCCCATATTTGCTATGAAGTTCTGGAACCCCACCAGACTAGCTTTAGACCTCTGCCTTCCCCCCTTTTTATCCTCCACTTTAGCCACATCATTCCAGTCTCCAATAGCACACCATCTATCTCCCCAACCACCCTTCCTATTTTCAAGCTCCCTCCATTGGCATTCCCTAGAACCTTTATCTGTACTCAAGTAAACAAAAATTACCCTCCTGTAACTTTCACTGCTCTAACATCTGAATTCCACCTCTATACTAAACTGGTCACAGCTCATATCCTTGATTTCCACCTCTTCAGTCCATAGTAATAATAGCCCCCCACTGAGTCCTCTAGGAGCTACCATAAGATTTCTGCTAGCAAACCCCAACTTCTTACAAACAGTCATAGTGAACAGATTACAGTTTTTTGTTTCAGAAAGAAAAGTAAAATGAGGGTGATGGGTCCTCATGGACTCCTTGATTTGGGAAATTGTAGAGACCCCACCCAGGCCTCTACAATTCCACACCAGAGCTCTCATTGATCACTCTGGGGCCACTTGAGGCTGGCCTTCTCCACCTTCTCTGGACTGTTTCTGGCTTTCTTTAGTGTACCATCATCCCTCCCTTCTTCCTCATCCACTGTAATCAGCTTTGTACCACCCTGTCTTCCCCTCTTCATTCCTTGAAGTTGGATTCCACTGGTTTCCTTCTTTTCTCTCAAGAGCCTGCCTTCTTTGTTACCCAATCTTTTCCAAGTTTTCTGGACTACTGGGTGTTGATTTTGGGCTGGGACTATCTCAGGGTCCATCACCATGAGCTGTTTTTTATCCTCATCATTAACATCAGCCATCTCCTCTGTGGGTATAAGCACCTGCTCCCTCCCAAGAGTTTGATCCTCTATCAGTTGCTCCTCCCTTCTGACCATTTCTCTATCTCCCATTGCTTCCACCTGAGGCCTATCCATGTCTTCCCTAGAAGAGCTGGACTCCACCATATTGAGGTTCTTGATTAAGTTAACTGTCCCTGTTCTCACCTCTCCTCCTTGGAATTCCACCAGATCATGTTGGTCAGAACTAGTCCTGCCCATACTCCCTTGGACATTCCTTTGCTCTTCTGAGTTACCTTGTTCTTTATCTGCTGACTGGCTTGATTGTCCAGAGTTACTAAAGGATCTGATTTCTCCTGCCTTAAGCCAGTCCCCATACTGCCCCACCTTAATTTCCCCTTTCTCAATATCTGCTTCTTTACTTGAGCAATCACGGTCAAGATGCCCTAAGTACCCACAGTAGTAGCAGAGGTTCACTAACCTCTCATATCTGAAACTTACTGTGACCTTCTGATCTCCCAATCTTAATGTAGTACATCTGGGCAGAGCTTTGGTTACACCCACTGCAGCTAACAATCGAATGATCCTGCCTCCTGCGCCTAAAGCTGTTGTAATCGTCACATTTTTCACTTTCTTAAACACTCTTCCCACCTTCACTCCAACTTCCATACTCAACCATTCCAGGGGAAGATTGTACACATGAACCCATAGATAGACTTCATCAAACTCCCTGTCAGTTTCTTTAACTCCTTTCCTCCACTCCTGTAGAACTAGATACTGGTTCTCAAAAATCCAATTTGTTCCCAGTAACACCTTCTTCAAATCGCCCCGGTTCTCGAAAATGAATTGAAAGTAATTGAAGCTTATCTCCCGAACCTCCATTCCCTGTTGAGTTCTCCATATGCTCGCCATAGTTCTTTTCAGCCCCAGCAGTGATGCTCTTCTGTTGCCAATTATCTTCCCCATCAAGCTCCTTCCACATTCCTCAGCGCTCGCCGTAATGTCTGTATTCGCAATGTCAATAACTTAATTTTCCACTCCTGCTAGCGAAAAATTCTTAAGGCGATTAGACATTTCTATCTCCGCATCGATCGCACTCTCTCGATCCCCCATTATAAACCCGAGAAAACCCTAAATCCCACCCCAATTGAACTGCGAAACCCTCTCTATGAATACCTCTCTCAATGGAAAAACCCTCACTCGACGGAATCCCTACCCTCACTCGACGGAATTATACCCCTCACTCGACGGAATCGGACCTTCCACTTGAGAGAATTTTTTATGAATACCTTTTCAAACTCCCCTAATTACTATCATGCATTTCACCTACATTTTACCTTCATGCATCAATTTCTATTCATGCATTATGTAAATTCCTAGAACATGACCACCTTGATACACTAATAGACTCATAGATTCATGTAGATACTGTTGATGTCTAAAGATGACCAACAATATATTCGAACTGTACACTAAGGTGTGTACTTGGTTCGGTTTGCACGAACAAAAAGATGTGCGTGATATTCGGTTCTAAGTGTGGAACGAATAGTGATTCTGTTCGTGACTTATATAGTAATTAATGAGAGCATTTACTCATAACATTAAATGTTGTCCTCTCTCCCCTTATATAAGAGGTTTAGGGACCTTGTACATTTCCCTCTTATGGGATTTTTCTACATTCCCTTTACAAGATATTCTAAGATATTAGTCATTCCATATTAAATGCTAATGTACTACACAATCTAATCTCAACATTAATGGCTCATCCGAATTACGCCACGTGTCCTTGAATCTTACGCACCATTAGATTAGCCGCCCCAAAAGATCTCCGTATTTAATGCCCCTGGAACGGCTGATTTTGGTAATGATGAGGGTAAATTTCCCACTTGAGTCTGCGCTCGTCCCTCAGCCTATCCGACTTGTTCTTAGTCGGTCCGCTCGTTCTGTCGTGGGGGTGAGCTCGGGTCATTTGGTCTATGCCACCAACAAAGGCCCCCTGATTCGGGTATCACATGAGGTATGATCTCCGGTCGTGATGCTTGGATCTGCTTCTCATGACGGACTGGACAAACTCTCATCCACTCGTTCTCATAATTGACCGCCATTACCTACCAATCGGCGCATCGGTCCTGTAACGGCTATCTTCTCGCAAAAAGGCGCGTCTTATTTATTAGGGGGTCCCGACAATAACTACAACTACACACGTGTCGCCCTCTCGCTGGCAGTTCCTGCATTGATGGTGTATGCGAATCGCTTCTCCGATATGCTGTCTCGCGTATAAATTATTGTGTCTCTTCATTCCCTTTTTGGATAGTATAAATACCACCATTCCCTTTTTGAAATCTTCTCAATTGATATTTCCATTTCAACTTGTTCAAAATTCTCCTTATTCCAAGACCGATTAGCTCGTGCACTCATTCGGTTCCTCTCTGATTTTCGTTTCGCTGTCTGTTGGGAAGGTAATTCTCTCTTCTTTTCATTTTCTTCTCTCCTCTTTCTCTATCATTATGAGTGTCGAGGCTTCGTCTTCGTCCAAGAGCTACAATGAGGAGCAATATGAGGAGGCCTTACAAGGCAACACGACGGGTAGGATGAGATTGCCTCTTCAGATGGAGAGTCCAGATGAGGATCACCGGATCGAACAAACTGTCATATCCGTTCCTAATGCTACTGACGTCATCCGTATCGCGAATGGCCGACGACGAGTATTTTTGGGTTGCCCCATATTTCCAGTGATATGACGGACGATAAAATGGTCAAAATTCGGACGTCTATCAGGCTGCCTCGCGATATTAAGATGTTCGCCCCTTATAGTCAGGAGCGGGTCCATTGTCCGCCTCCCAGCTATGTGGGCGTGTTCGAGCGTTAAATTGCCTTCGAGGTTCGGTTTTCCCTTCCCCGAATCCTAACAGAATACTTGAGAGATTGGGGAGTCGGTTTTAGTCAAGTTTCTTCGATTTCCTGGTTGAAGATCATCAGCCTGCTCGTACTATTCAGCTAACAAGGGTGGGAGATGCCAACCCCAGACGACATACGCGTGCTCTTCTTAATGAAATAGACGAGGAAGAAATCCGGACAGTTCTCCATATCCGTTCGTGACCCAAGTTTCAGAGATCTTATCACCAGAGTGCCGGAGACGATTAGTAAATATAGGTCTTCTTGGTTTTAGGTCAGACGTGGTTGGCAGACGCCAAAATCCCCAAATGATCCGGGAGCCTCTAAATTTTTTATCGTCCCGACGAGATTTGTCGCAAAAATTTGTGAGTTTATGTTTTCTTTCTTCTCGTTCGTCCTTCCTAATTGTCAGTTATTTTTGTTCGGCCTAACATGTCAAGTTCGTTGTTACAGCCAACCCTACACTTGTTCCCGAGTTGAGAGAGTCGTTGGTTCTCCAGTTGATAGAGCTGTTAAAGAGCAAGAAGGAAGATGAGCGAGCCGAACCGAAACTAGTGGAGGATTCTAACTTATTCGAAGCTGGACTTTGCACGGGAAACGTCGAGATTTCGTGTGTCCCTAGTGAGTACCTCTGCTCATTTCCCTTTTATATTCCATTCGGTCGATGACTTATGGAAACCGGTTACCTTAACCGTCTTATTTTTTCACAGCTTTTTATCCTTTGGGCAATCTGAGAGGCGTGGCCACCGACACAGGGGCAAAGAGAACCGCTGCTAAGTCGGAAGGGAAACAAGCCGCTACCAGTTCCAAACAAGGGTCAAAATCCAGAGAATCGGCTGCCGAGATGGACCGTTTGGCGATGATTGCTAAAATGAGAGCTGCTCAGACGTTGACGCCGAAGGAGCCGAGCCCTCAGCAGGAAATCGGTTACGAGATTATCGACTCCTCGGGTGAGGAGGGTGATCAACATCTGCGAGACAACTGCTTGGTGAGCCACAAACGGGCGGCCTAGGTTGATGAGGCTCGTAAGGCCAAACGGCCAGTCCCATCGAGAACGCAAGAGCAGGGGTCGACGATTAGACTCATCGAACAGGCAGAGCCAGATGGCTTTTTTGGAGGGAAGGACGCTCCCATTCACAAGGACGGGTCGAGAACTTATCTTTGGATCGAACCAACGAGGGCGACCCAAGCGGATTGCTTGAAGAATGTATCGGATGGCTAGTTCATCCGCTACAAATCCGTGGCACATCCACTCCTTCCGAACATAGGGAACTGGCCCCTGCACGTGACGGATGCGGCGTTGGCGCCCTTGATGAGTTGGGATCATCCAGCCGAACTGACAGCCCAAGCGCTCACTCCAACAGAGAAGATGAAATATGTTGCAGGTAGTATGGGTCGTGCCTGTGTGTGCAGGCGGTGGCTCTGGCAGAGTTTAAGAAAATGAGTAGCGACCTGGCAAAGGTTACGGCGGATCATGCCGTTTGTAAGGACAAAATACATTCTTCTCAAGATGACCTCAAAAAGACTGATTTGCTGCAGGTGAAGATCGTTGAACTCGAGGGCGAGTTGAAGGTGTTCCGGATGGAGGAGGTGATGCTGATCAGTCAAGTGGAGGACGCTAAAAATTGGCTGGGCGCGGCCGAGAAAGAGCTTGTGGCGGCCAAGCTGGACGCGGAGGAGGCCGTCCGAAAACTTGCAGCGACCGAGCGAGAGAGGGACATTGCCTTGGCCGAACAGGAGCGATTCCAGACTGAGTTGACTGGAGTGGGACCATCCCAAGGGTCGTACGAGGTCGACTTTGAGAAGGGCCACTTGGCCGGGTTGGATGAGTGAAACAAGACGGACAAGTTCCTGGCCGATATGGACTTGAACGCTGCGCTTGGGTTGAACTGGGTGATCCACGCAATGAAGGAATGAGGCAAAACTTTGAAAGACCTCGAGGCCATCCGTGACATCAAGTTCGAACGGTTGGCTCTACCCGAGGAGATGAAGATTTTGGCCGTAATCGCTGACGATGATGAGAAGACTTGTGATAGTCGTCTGATAGATTCTGCCCTCTCAAAATCTATTGCAGAAACGACTGGGGCTCGACCGACTCACCTGTAACGCCCCGTTGGAATTAGAATTAATTGAGATTATTTATTGGTTTATTATTGCCATTACTATTGCTTATTTATATTATTATTATTATTATTATTATTATTATTATTATTATTATTATTATTATTATTAGTAAATATTTATTATTGTCTCTAAATGTCTAATTGTTTTAAATGCCTATTATTATCAATAATATTATTGTGTGTATTGTATAATATATATATGTATATTATGTCCGGTTTTATTTTTTTAATTCTAATTATCGCGTTATTCCGACCCAATCGAGATTATTTTCCAGTTTCATTTGTGGTTTAACAATTTTGGGCCTTTTGTGTTTATTTCTTGGACCATTAAGAGATAAATGTCCTTGGCCCAAAATTCATTTAATTCCTTTAGCCCAACAAGAAATCTGGCCCAAATAAATGAAGAGCCCGCAGATCCCTTCTCCTTCCCAACCGCGCGAACCAAGTCTTCCTCCCTTATCTTCACGTTCAAAATTCAGGTCCGATTTACCCGTGGATTCCTCCTCCAACGGCCTGCACGTTCTCATCGTCTTCTTAAGACTCGATCGCACCTCAGAATCATTCAAACATCATCTCTCGATCTCTCTGTTTAAAAAAAATAAAAATCGCCGCTGCACCTTTTTTCTCCGGCGGGCAAGTCGTCGACCGCCGTTCTTGAAGTGGCAGCCTTCCGTTTTCGATCAGCAAGGAGCAACCGTCGTCAAGGAAGGGTCCTGTCCAGTCGCCGTCCTCCATAGCCGAGAGCTTCAATTTCCGGCAACCAGCTTTGTCTTCGGCGAGTTCCTCCCATCCTCGGCGACGTCCTCTCAATCGCGCAGCAGCAGGTCGTGGAGAGCCTCTGTTCGTGGCTAGGTCGTTCACGAACAACACCAGGTTCAAGATTCCGAGTCCCAAAGCCGATTGTCCGACCCGCTGTCGGGCCCATTTTCCGTCCGATAACTCGTAGTTTCCCGAAGTCGGGTAACTTATTCTAATCCTCTCGTTAATACGGTCGTTTTTGTCATATCCCGTCAGTTTCAGTATAACTTATATTTTTAGTTCCGATATTAATTTTCGGAATTAATTATTTTCAGTCAGTTCAGTCGAGATTACCGAAAAATTATTTTCGACGTATCGTTTACGTTCGAAATAATTTTGGTAATCAAGTATTATGTTTAATTGAAAAATTAAACATAATTAAATGATTAATTTATAATTAATCATAAGGTTAGTATTAAGTGTTCGAATTTTTAAAATTTTCCTCCAAATTGCCGTGTGATTAAGTGGAATTTAGTAGTGATATTGGATCAAATAAATGCCTTGTATTTTAAGTGGGAAATTGTCCAACTTTCCTCACTTTTAAGTAGCTAAACGTGGCTTGATTTGGGATAAGTAGAAGTGCTTAGTCATTAGCTTAAGAGGATTTATTAGCTCCAGGTGTCCTAAGTTATAAGTGAACACATAATCTCTCCATCATCACTTGTTCATCCGCACGACAACGCACGCACGCGGAGGGTCACGGCCGAATACGGGAATTCGAAAAGATTACTCACTCGGGCTTAATCAGAGGTAATTCCCGACGGTAGTTGACCGAGATTATCATGTTTATTAAGTTCAATTTTTAGTTAGACGTGCATGCGTGTTACGTGTAGTAAAAGCCGTAGCCGTGTTGATCATGTTATGTTCTAAGTTAAATCCTCCGAACTATCCTCGCATATTTAGCCTTTATATGCAAAATCATGTTTAGTTTAACTTAAGTGTTCGGATGATTAATCATGTTTGCGGTGTTGCGGCCAAAGGTGACGTGGTTGCGCACGTAGCGCACCACGGGCCGTACTTGCTTGCTCAGTATGTTAAGTTCTTTTTCTTGAGCATTTTTATGTGATTTATTCAGTAGATTATTAATCACATTCAGCTAAGTTGGAATTGCCGAGAATATATGAGATTCGGTCGTAAAACTGCACAACGCCGTCGGCGGCGCACGGTGCATCCGCCGCGGCCAAAGTTCAGTCCTTTTCGTAAACCTTCATGTTTTCAGTATAAATATGTTCATGTGCTCATGTTATGTTAATTGGGGTCAGTTTATTCGGAAGTTATTGCCGGACGACCGGCAAGG
>CACSLK010027751.1:359243-381130 GCA_902706635.1 Striga hermonthica | reverse complement strand
AATAACAAGTGTAATATCCACTAAAGCAAAGCTTAAGTATATAACACCAACAGTTGATCTCGCCGTTGTCCGATACGACCACAGGATGCTCGTGAGCTCCTCCGGCCAGGCCCCTTTAGAGCTTTCCAATCGCATCTTTAAGCCTTGTTTGATAATTTTGTTGATGGCTTCCACCTGTTCGTTCGACTGCGGATGATAGGGAGTGGAGAAATGGTGTTCGATCCCCAATTCTTCGCAGAACGTGTCGAATTGTCATCCGTTATCAGTTACCACAAAGTGTGGAATACCGAAACGGCAGACGATTGTCTTCCATAGAAACTCTATCATTTTTTGCTCGGTTATCATTGCCAAGGGTTCAGCTTCTGCCCATTTGGTGAAATAGTCGACCGCCATGACCGCATATTTGACCCCTCCCTTGTCAGTCGGCAGGGGCCCAATCAGGTCTATCCCCCATTTAGCGAACGGCCAAGGGCTAGAGACCGAAGTGAGTGGACGGGCTGGTTGGTTCAGATTTAGGGCGAACGTTTGGCAATTGGCACACCGTCTAACCAGATTGAACCATTCCTTTTTCAATGTGGGCCAATAGTATCCCTGCCGTAATATTTTATGTGCCAATGCTCGCCCACTCGAATGATTCCCGCACACTCCTTCGTGTACTTCTCTCATGACTCGTTCGGTTTCTTCAGCATCTATACATTTGAGCAGAGTATTCGAATAACCTCTCTTGTACAGTGTTCCTCCTACGATTGTGTACCTCGCTGCTCGGGTTCTTAGCGATCGAGCTTCTTTGGGATCGGTTGGGAGTTCTCCTGTCTCCAAGTACGAGCGGATTGGATCCATCCATCCGGGAGACTTTTCATTTGTCAATTCCCCAATCGTCATTATTTGTTCAGTCTGAACAGCCGGTCTCTCTTGGTGTCGTGTGTATACTTACTTGATTTCGCCAGTTCCTCAGCTTGCCAATCGTGCCAATGCATCCGCCTGATATTTTTCAGACCGGGGAACGTGTTCGAGTTGGATGTTTGCTCGCGACATCTGCTTGCGAGCCAAGTTCAAATAGGGCACCAATCGAGATTCCTTTGTCCCCGAGATTTGCTTTACCAGCAACACTGAGTCCGAGTATACCTTTAAACTTTTGATGTTCATTGAGTGGGCTAAGTGAAAGCCGGATAGTAACGCCTCGTTCTCGGACTCATTATTAGTGGCGGCAAACAAGTATCGAACCGAATGGCAATACTACTTTTTCTGGGGGCTGACGATTACGACCCCTCCTCCGGATCCATCAGTCATGGCTGACTTGTCTATATACATCTCCCACGTTTCTGTAGTTTGGACCGGCTCGGCCCCCTTCATGAATTCGGCTACAAAGTCAGATAGCGCTTGGCCTTTAATCGCCGTCCGGGGTTTGTATTCTAGGTCGAACTGCCCGAGCTCGACAGCTCACTTGATCATCTGTCCCGACGTATCCGATTTGTGAAGGATTTGTCGTATTGGGTAAGCAGACAGGACGGTCACCTGATGTTCAAGGAAATATGGCCTGAGTTTTTTCGAAGCGGTCACCAGGGCGAAAAGCAACTTCTCGATCGGCGGGTATCGGACTTCAGCTTCGTGTAACGCCTTGCTTATGTAATAGATCGAATGTTGGCTCAAATCTTTCTCCCGAACGAGTACGGCGCTTATTGCGGTTGGAGTTATTCCTAAATATAGATATAACATCTCTCTTGGGATCGGCTTCTGTAGAACGGGTGGCCAGACAAGTGACTCCTTGATATAGTCCAACGCATTTTGGCACTCGTCCGTCCACTCGAACTTTTTGTTCTTTTTAATTGCCTCGAAAAAGGGTTTACATTTGGCCGTAGACTTTGATATGAATCGATTCAAAGCGGCTAATCTACCCGTTAGGCTTTGCGTTTCCCTTATCGATCTAGGGGTTTTAGTTCGAGTATTGCTTTAATCTTGTCGGGGTTTGCTTCAATTCTCCATTGACTAACAATGTATCTTAAAAACTTACCCAACCCTACTCCAAACGTACACTTTTTAGGGTTTAACACCATAGAGTAATCGCGCAAAATAGAAAACATTTCATTAAGATGGGATACATGATCGTTCGCATAAACAGACTTAACAAGCATATCATCTACGTAAACTTCCATGTTTCGTCTGATCAAGTCAGCAAACATCTTGTTGACGAGCCTTTGATAGGTGGCGCCTGCGTTCTTCAAACCGAATGACATCATGGTGTAACAGTAAAGCCCTCTCGCCGAATAGAAAGAAGTATTCTCCTCATCATCCGGATCCATGGGGATCTGATGGTATCCCGAGTAGGCATCCATAAAACTCATGAGCTCGTGACCGGACGTAGCGTCCACCATGTAGTCGATGTTGGTCAATGGATAACTATTCTTAGGGCAGACCCGGTTGAGGTCGCTGAAGTCGATGCACAGCCGCCATGTCCTGTTATTCTTCTTCACCAACAGAGGATTAGACACCCAAATTGTACATTTGGCTTCACGGACGAACCGGTTGTCGATTAGCTTTATTACTTCCTCTTCAAGTGCTCCTTGCCGGTTCGGTCCCAACTTTCTTCTCTTCTACACGATTGGTTTTATTGTCTTCGTGCGTCCAGGCGAATGCATCTGCATTTTCGATTAAAAAAACAATTGACCTGGACCGGATGGGTTCACTCAGGTTCCGTTCGATGCGCAATGAATTGGTGCAGGCAGGCTCGTCCAGATAGATCGCCTCCATGTCTTTGTTGGGCTCGGCACATTCAGACTTCTTTCCTTCGAATTGATCTCTAGGGTCCAATTCGTCTTTCTCCTCGATCGACTCTTTACCGGGTCGTTGGCCCCGATCCATGGTTCAATCCTTCTCATCGGGTGGGTTATCCTCTTCGTTTGGTTCAGAATGATCGATCTCCAACTTTTCCATAGCTTTCTTGACCTGCTCACCGTTCGGGGACGGCTGCACGATCGTGGTTGACGGCGTCGATAACCGATGCTCGTACACTTCCTCCGGACTCTTGGGCGGCTCTTCCCTTTGTCTCTTCTTTGTATTTGGATGTTCGCTGATCGGGCTGCCTTTTGACTGTTTGGATAAGTTCTACTCATTTTCCACCATGACCGAGTGGATCTCGAGCGATGGGATCGCCATGATGCACTCGCGTCTTCTTTTTGTTCGCCGTAGTGGACTCCCGCCCCATTCTCTGTTGGAAACTTGATCGAGTAGTGAAAGATTGACACGACTGCCTTCAATTTGTATAAGGCCGTTCGCCCCAGAATGGCGTTGTACTCACTGGTTGTCTTTACCACTTTGAAAGTCTCCATTATCCGGCGTCCGTTTGCTCCTGGTCCTCTAAGTTCGACTGGTAGCGTGATCTCTCCTTCGGGCACGGTCTCTTGTCCGTTGAACCCCGTAATGCGATCGTTTCACGGGCACAATTCTCTTCGGTCTATCCCCATTTTGAGGAAAGCGGTCCAGTACAAGATGCTCGAGTAAGCTCCCATGTCTACCATGATTCGTGGACGGGGATACGAAAAATTGGGGCTGTAATTACAAGCGCATCCGAGTGTGGATTGTCAAACAGGAATGAATCCTCATCTGAAAACATTATCAGGTTCGTGGGTATAGGTACGTGCTGTCGGACCTCCGCCCGGCTGACTTGGTGTCCTGTGTTGTACGCCCGACGAACGTATGCTTTGACCTACCTTCTTGACACATTTGAGCTTTCACGGCTCGTATTGACCCTCGTCGGTGGTGAATTCTGTCTGGTCGGGATATGGACTGAATGCTCCTCGTCTCGCGCGGACACGGTTCTCTTCCTTCGGCTTCCTCTAGATGCATTTGTCTCGCCTCGTTGCTTTTGACTGATCGTCAAGATCTCCTTGGGGTGTTCGTTCGCTCTTCGTGGATTCGACCCAAAGTTGGATTCGTCTTCTAGATCCATCCGGTCGTCATTTCTCAGCCTCTTGTTGCCTCCTGCCATCTTGGTGAACCTTCTTACCTGCGGATCATCAATTAGTTTCAGAAGAGCAGATATTAAATTCCGGCATTGGTCGGTGTTGTGGCCGTGAGATTTGTGGTAAGCGCAATATCGACTCTTGTCCAGATTTTCCTCGTCCGCCCTTATCGGCTTTGGGTCTGGAATAATCCCCTTGTTCTTTAATTCTTCGTACACTACGGCCGCCCCAGCCGAATATATCCTTGATAGTTGTTCGTTAGCTCTTCATGGTGTTTCCTCTGCATGGCTCGAAATTGGGCGGTCTTTCCATCTTTCACGTATTCTTTGTTCGGTCGAGACTCTTTGGTCTTTACTGTTGGTTCGCTCGTGGCTCCTTGGTCTTCTGCCATGATGTGCTGCTGAGCCTTCACCAAGAATTCGTGATACGTTTGAGGTTTGTTCTGGCAAAGATTGTACCACTCACTCACCCCACATTCTGTCTATAATTGGTCGCAATTGAAATCGATGTTCCGAACTCACTTTATCGGATCCCAAGCCTGCCAAATTCCCAAAGAATCGATCACTCACATCGTGCAAGGGGCAGACGAAAGCTTGAAGGAATGAGTAAATGCTCATATTAATTATTATATAAGTCATAAACAGAACCACTATTCGTTCCACACTTAGAACCGAATATCACGCACATCTTTTTGTTCGTGCACAGCGAACCAAGTACACACGTTAGTGTACAGTTCGAAGATATTGTGGTCATTTTTAGACATCAACAGATACATTAACAAATATTAATTTAGTTTAATAATTCAACTGTTACTATTCTGTTAATAGGGGTGTTTCCAGAAATGGTCATGCTTTGTCCCATATGCTTTTTGCAGATAATGCACTTTTCCTCTGTAAAGCTGAGGTTGGTCAAGCTCAGACTTTAAAGCACCTTTTGGAAAGATACAGGCTGTTTACAAGGCAGAGAGTTAATATGCAAAAGTCCTCTGTGTTTTTTAGCAAGAACACTCCAGTTCATGTCCAAGGAATCATCTGCTCTTCTCTAGATAGGATTCTCTTTTTTTTTTTTTTTTATAAAACGCACCCCATGGTGGGGTGGGGGGCTGAGGCTGCACCCCCAGCCTGTGGATATAATGGCCCTGAAAAGGCTAATAAGTCAAGGTTCTACAACAGTGCCGAAAATATACAAAAACATCGTAAAAACAAAAACTACAACTAAAAAATACAAGAGTCGCTGAATGTCCAATGTGAATCCAAGGCAAATCCATATGAGAAAGCGGCCTGGCCATGGGGGCGGTTCCCCTCTCGGAATATGTGTGAGACCTGGTAGTGGATCGCGCGATGGGTGTCTCTGATGTGCATAAGTGGATGCTTGATCTGCCATGAGCCCTGGTGGCCAGATGTCAAAAGTGTGATGACAGTTGCAGCATCCATCTCTGTCCAAACATGGGAGGAGATCGAGGTGCAAATCTGCAGACCTATTTGAAGCTCCTAAATCTCTGTATCATAGCACGAGGAGGCCCAGAGTGGGCCATGGAAGGCAATGATGAGCGCCCCATCATGGTCCCTAATCAGACCCCCTCCTCCAGCAGCTCCGGTATGTCTGTCGAATGTACCATAAGTGTTTAGCTTAACCCAATGAGGCTTGGGTTTCAGCCAAACAACAATCCTGGGTCATGGGTGATGGACAGGTGGCGGGGATGGTGGCCTCAAGCGATGGGGCGGCGTACAACCTGTCCAGTCCCTCGTCATGAGTCTGCCCAGGGCGGTGAAGAGAGAGAGGTGTCTGTCAACCTGCAAAATAATGTGAGAACAAGAAAATATAATATCCCTATGCTTCGCGTTATTCTTTTCTGTCTAGGTGGACCACAGGATCAGACAAGAAATATAGAATCCCACGTGTCTACTGTGTGTGCAGAGTGATAAAAAAAACTCAGGACCTCAAGAAACTATCTGTAGTGGGTAGGGGTATATGTATATATCTGGAATAGTGCTCCCACACTCTCCTCACAGTCTCACTCTCAAGGAAAAGGTGGGTGAAAGTCTCGATCTCAAAAGTGCCAGTCTCAGCACAACAATGACAGCGGGAGGGAAAGGAGAACCCCCTCGACTGCATCACAGTGTCTGGGTATGCGCCGTAAGAGGAGGCGCCACAAAAAGACTAAAATGGTCGGGGTGAGAAAGTCGGTCCATATGGCCCCGAAGAGGTGGTTAGGCCGATTACCCAACCGCACATCTCCCCAGGCCGAGGACGTAGAGAATGCACCCGAGGATGTAAGTCTACACCTCATGCCATCCGAACCTCCCTCCAGAATGGGAATCTGTCGGATCTGGTCAATCTCAAGACTACTGAAACCCCCACCCTCACCTAAAATATCCTATATCTTATCTTTTTCCCAAAATCACCCCGTCCAAAGTTCCTTCACCTGCATGAAAGGCAGGTGAGTGACCGGCCTAGTACTCAAAACGTGAGTCTCGCCGAACCACCACTCATCCCAGAAACTAACCTTCCCAGAACCCAGGGTCCAGAAAATGTGCTTTTGTGCACGCTTGCCAACAATGGTGAGCCGTCTCCACTGTCGACTATCACGAGCAGTGGTCGTCACCCTGCAAGGATGGGCAGCTCCACCGGGGTAATATTTCAAGAGGAGGTACTGGGCCCAAAGAGACTTGCCCTCCCTAAATCACCACCACATCTTGTAGGAAAACGCAGTGACAACCTCTGCAAAACGCCGGATCTCGAGACCACCCTCAGAATAGGGCCGACAAACGGAGTCCCACTTCACCCAGTGGGCTGCCGCTAAACCCGCGAGCCCTCACCATGTCTCCAAAAATAACGGGCTAAGATATAATCTATATCATGAATCATAGACTGATGGGGGTTGAGAACCGGGGGATGGTGAAGAGAAAGGACACAAAGAGTTCTCTTTATCATATCAAGTCGACCCCCGAAGGATAAGTGTCTATGCGACCAACTGGATATCCGGTCAATCATCATCTGAAATGAAGAGCTCATGCGAGAGATGACCCTTGTACAGGGGGGACCCAAAGTAAGAGATGTGTAAGTCTCCCCGAGCGAAACCAGTGCGTTTGTGGATCCGGTGGGCCCACTGATCTACTATGTGGTGATCCATGATAAAAGTGCTCTTACAAACACTGACTAGCTGGCCAGAGGTCTCACTATAGTGGTCCAAAAGACTCATGAGATCGACTAGCCCATTATCATTCACACGAGTGATAATGGTAATGTAATCCGCATAAGAGAGGTGGGATATGGGAGGCCCACAGCCACGCGTGCTGTAGGTCATCCTCGGAAAATCGCGAATGAAGCCGTCAAGGCAGCGAGAGAGGTAGTCAGCCACAAGTACAAAAAGGGAAGGGGATAAAGGGTCCCCCTGACGTAGGCCACGGGAGGATGGAAAGAAGATCGTGGGACTACCATTAATCAAAACAGAGAACGTGCAGTGCTCCACACACACCTCAACAAATCTAATCCAACAGTTGCGGAATCCCATCTGAAACAACACCCCTCTGAGAAATGACCACTCGACCCTATCGTATGCCTTAGCCATGTCTAGCTTCAGCACGAGGTTCGGAGTTTCTGTTCCATTCGCATGAGATATATCATGAATCATCTCCTGAGCTAAAAAGATATTGTCACTGATGACTCGATCTTTGTTGAATCCACTCTGGTTCGGAGAGACAACGGAAGGGAGGAGAGGGGCGAGACATCAGTTGAGGATCCTAGAGGTGAGCTTGTTAGTCACATTGCATAAACTGATAGGTCTATAGTCAGACCAAAAGCTCGGTCCGGGTCTCTTAGGGATCAAGATGATGGAGGTTGCTATGAAGGACTCTGGCATCTGGTGGCCAAAGAAAAAGTCCCTTACAGCTTTCTCTACGCCAATTCCCACAATCTCCCAGCATGACTGAAAGAAGAGGGACGAGAAACCATCCGGGCCAGAAACACTGTTGGGGTCAATCCCAAACATAGCCTCCCTGACCTCCTCCTTACTCGGGAGGTCGCAGAGGCCGATAAGGTCAACCGATTGCGGGATGGTCAGAAAAAGGGCAGGGTTGGGGTGCGTAAGCAAGTCCCGCTCAGAGGAAAAGAGGGAGTGGAAGTAGGACTTGGCCGACTCCTGTATCTGGGATTCCTGGGTCACGGATGACCCGGTATCCTCGATACTATGGATATACGACATGACCCCCTTCTGCCTCACAAATCCCTGGAAGAACTTGGTATTACGTTCCCCCTCAGCCACCCAGCGCACAACAGCCTTCTGCTTCCAAAAATCTTCCTCCATAAGGAGGCGCAACTAGTACTCAGCATGGCAGCGGTGCATCTCGGTCCTATTCTCTGGTGAAGGATTCAGATCATAGTTTCGTTCAGCCTCTGCATATGCAGTCTGAGCTGCAGTAAGACGCTGAGTAATGTCGCCAAAAGTCATCAAGTTCCACTGCTTCAAAACACGTTGGAGTCTCCTGAGCTTCTCCTCCATGTTGTGCATCCCATACATGTGCGTAGTCTACTGCCAAGAAGTTCTAACTATGTCGTGGAAAGAATGATGGCAACCCACATATTCTGGAATCGAAAGGAAGCGCGGCGTGGGGAATTAGAGAATCGACACCGGATCTGAAGGGGCGCGTGATCGGATCCAAATCGAGGGAAGTGTGTTACAACCGTGGCCGCAAACACCTTTGTCCATGCCTTAGAGTATAAAGTGCGGTCGAGCCTCTCCTTGACTCCAGCCCTCTCCCATGTAAAAGGTGAGCCTTCATATCTAGCATCGATTAACTCACAATCCGCCACAGCGTGCGAGAAATCTAAGATCTCCACCGAGCGGTCCGATAGGCCACCGATACGTTCATCGGGATGCAAAAATATGTTGAAATCACCGCTAATCATCCACGGTAATCCCTCCATACTCTCGGCAATCTCACGCATGGTTTCCTAGAGATCATAGCGACCAGCCCTCGCACAACTGGCGTAAACTAAGGTGTGGAAGATTGGCTCTAGAAGATGGGTGGCAGTGAGCTTCATGTGCAAAATCTGGTCAGTATCTAGGATGATCTAGCAAGTAAAGTCATGTGAGTAGAAGAATCAAATTATATTAAAGGTATTGCCCATCCCGGCATGGAAGCCAAGGCAATGCGAATATGCGTCAAAAGAGGGGTCACAGGTCCTAGGCTCTAAGAAAGCCGCAAAGTCAAGGTTATGCTCATGAATGAGAGATCGAACGTGAGCAAAGGTGGTACTATTTGCCAGACCACATGCATTCCATGTTAGCGATGAGACTGACATGTCAAACGTCAGTGGTGCCACCTAAATGGATCTGTCCATGGTTAGGTTGTGTCTGTATGTCTGGTGGGGATAATACTCGGCTAGCCGAGCGCTGCGCAGTCCTCGATCTCGTCTGTGGTCTCCGGTGGTCTGGGCTCTCCTAGACAGGGCCCTCTCGCGTCAATGGTAGCTCCGAAGAGGGGTGGGCGGCTGTAGGGGCTCCGAACCAGCCGTGCTCTGCGTCTGGTCCCGTGGGGATGTCGGTATTGAATTGGGAGGGGGAGAGATGGGAGAGGAGGAGGGAAGGGTCGTGAGGGATCAAGCTGGTGGAGGTGGGAGAGGTGCTGGTAGAGAGGGGGAAGGGCTCTAAGGTCTGAGAGACGAATGAGTGGGGTGGAGCATCAATATGCAATGGGATGTTAGTGGACTCTGTCGCATCGTCCAATAAGTCATTATCATCGAAAGGGGAGCTGGTTGAAGCTCCTAAATGACTGCAGGGAGCACGTAACTCCTCCTCCGTCTTCGTGTCAAGCACAGAGAAATAAGAGTGGGTAGCCATGGGAGCTGTCTGGAGGGACTGGCGGGGAAAAAGTCCTATAGCTTTGGCCTTAGGCCTATCCAGGTTAACCTCCTTGGATATGGACGCAGCGGAATCTATAGTTAGGATATGGAAGTTTACCTATTAAATTTTTTGCCGACTCTGAGACGATGTAGAGTACCGTTGATGTAGTTCGTCTGAACACCACAATCTAATGGGCGGATAGATTTGGCCTTTAGTCGATTCTAATCGACACGTCAAATGGACCTCGGTCGCACGGTGGCTCGGTCTAGGCGTCGGGTGCAGCGGGCAGCTCGTGCGCGTCGGGCGCGGACAGCGTGCGGGTACGCGGGTCGCAGCGAACGTGCGTTGGGCACTGGGCAAACGCGCGAGGCTGCTGGGATGCGCGGGTGAACGCTGGCAGCTACTAAGCGAGTGCGCGCGTGCGGGCGGGACTCCTTCTCCTACGCGGACTGGCGCTGGGATGCGGTGGACGCACGCGGGCGTGTTGTGCACGACTCCTGGACGTGCGAGGAATGGCGCGCGCATAACTAACGGACGCTGGGACCTCGCGCGGACGTCGACTGGCAGCAGGTACGAATGAGCGTGCAAGCAGGCGTCGCTGGGAACACGAGGGTGTAGTTGGGCGTCGCTGGGCGTCGTGCGCTGGGCTCGGTGATGCGCGACTGCTCGCGGTGGCGTGCGGTTGCGCTCGGCTGGGCTCGGCTGACTTCCGGCGGCGGTAAGCGGTTTCCGGCGGTTCTTCACGGCGGCAATGGGCGGCGATGAGATGGTGATGATGACCGGAAAATATATGTATATTAGAGATTCAATATATTGTACCAAAAAAGCCTTCTAATGGATTACCTAAACACCTACTTCGATCAAACTTGGTGGAGCATTTAATCGAATCTTCCTAACTCTCGAACAAAAATATTTCTCGCGCGTATGTAGAGTAAAAAATCGACCAACACATCTATGTAGGAGAGATTGGGACATGGTGTATTTATAGGCTCCATTAGAGACCTTAAGGAGGTGCTAAATATGGGCTTATCCCATTAGGCCTAGGAATCCTAATTCTAATCCAATACTAACTCAAAGTAGGAAGGAGATCTCCTACTAATCCATCTCTTCTAGAAGACTCCTTAGTCTCCTAACACTAGAGAAGATCCTAGTAGGAATACCTTTCCTAATTAAATTAATAATCATGGAATAGAATTAATTCCTAATTTTGTAAACCTAATTTTACTCCATATAATAATATAATATAAGAAATATATTTCCTACTAATCTCCATCTTCTAGAAGACTCCCAAGTCTCCTAATCCCAAGAGAAGATTCTAGTAGAAATTTTATTCTCCTAATTAAATTAATTAATATGGAATAAAATTAATTCATATTTAATGGAATTAAATAATAAAACATCTCACTAGAGTAATATTATTGCTCTCCCCATTTAGCCACTATTTTACCAATAAAATTGAGCCTCCATGATTAAATAATATTAATCCGACTGATCGATTTACCTCCCTATGTTTAGGATATAACGTCCGTTGATTAATTAAATTACTGACAAAATAATTAATCAACTTCTTATTCATTTCCGAAATTAGTACCACTCAGATCCTTAACCATTATGTCAGAAAATCGTCTACCTGCAGGGTTTAACATAACGTACATTCCTGAGCTCATTTCGGGGATGTCATCAATCCAGCGCACTGGAACATAGTGACCATAAATAATTTATAATAGCATATCATATAATTATTCTTACTTACCAAAATACCTCGTATGTCATCCTAATAAAATAGGAATCACTTGGTAAATCAAATAAATAAGAAATAAAAATATATGCCTATTTTATACTATCTTACAGCTTAAGAGAACGCATCAATTACTGAAGGTCTAGGTTACAACAACGGTCAGTGAGTATCATATCCTTATCCTTCTGTGGTCCTGTTCAACACTTAACATAAGTGCTAGTGTAATTCTTCAGTCAAAGACCAACTGAATCAAGAATACACTACAGTCTTTTTCCAAAAGGGGTCTCACTGCCTGTCTAGACTGTGAACAATAGTTTAGTCTTATAAGGAACCGATAGGTGATCTTTCTGTTCGAATCACTTCGAACCACACTATCTCAATATAAGACATGGAGTATGATTTGCATAAATAAATAAACTACAAGCATATGTACTTTGACCGAAACATGATGGCCAGATCAAAATGGAATTGATAGAATCTGCAAAACATAGCTTTTATAGCATACCTCTAACAATCTCCCACTTATGCTTTATAAGCTCATGGCTAAACAAAATAACCACAATTTCTTTCAATCTAATTCTCAAAGACTAGTATATTATGTTACCCTAACATCTGACCCCCATTCCTTCTACGTGTCTTGTAAAGACTTTCGCCGGTAGGCTCTTCGTAAAATGATCTGCTAGGTTGTCCTCTGACTGTATCTTGGCAACAACGACTTCTCCTCGTCCAACGATTTCTCGTATCAGGTGGTACTTGCGCTCTATGTGTTTACTTGCTTTATCAGTCCGCGGCTCCTTCGAATTTGCTACTTCTCAGCTGTTATCACAGAACACTGTAATCGCAGCGGGCAAACTCTGTACCACATCAAGGTCGAGGAGAAAATTCCTGAGCCAGACAGCTTCTTTCGCTGCCTCTGAGGCTGCTACATACTCAGCCTCCATGGTTGAGTCTGCCACGCATTTCTGTTTGACACTCCTCCATACTATGGCTCCTCCTCCTAAAGTAAACACAAACCCTGAGGTTGACTTGCTTTCGTCCCGGTCTGCCTGGAAGTCAGAATCGGTGTAACCCAACGGAAGCAATTCATCTGCCTGGTAAATCAACATGTACTCCTTAGTCCTGCGTAGGTACTTGAGTATATGCTTTCCCGCAGACCAATGTTTCGGTCCTGGATTACTTTGATATCTTGCTACCATGCCCACGGTATAACAAATATCAGGTCACGTGCACAACATAGCATACATGAGGCTTCCTACTGCCGATGCATAAGGAACATCCTCTTAGATAGATGTATTCCATGCCGAAAGGGTAAATCCCCTTTCTTGGAGTCCTGCATGTTGAAATGCTTTAGGACAGTGTCTGTATATGGATTGGGATAGGCACAACTTTCTCTTCTCTCGGTCGCGAATGACCTTGATTCCGAGAACATGTCCTACTTCTCCCAAATCCTTCATATCAAATTGCCTGGATAACCATACCTTTACGTTTGATAACATCTTCACACTGTTTCCAATGAGAAGAATGTCATCCACGTACAACACTAGAAACAACACCACGTTTCCATCACTTTTCTTGTACACACAGTGCTCATCCGGACATTGGGTAAATCCATACGATTGGACAACCTCGTCAAAATGGATGTTCCAAGACCTCGAAGCCTGCTTTAGCCCATAAATGGACCTCTTTAGTGCTCATTATGGTTGCTGCATGTAGATGTCCTCGTTCAAATTCTCGTTAAGGAAAGCGGTCTTAACATCCATTTACCAAATCTCATAATCCATATGAGCGGGCACAACCATGAGAATCCTGATGGATTTGAGCATGACTACCGGCGAAAAGGTTTCCTCATAATCGATCCCTTCTTTCTGAGTGTACCCTTTCGCAACAAGCCTTGCTTTGAAGGTCTCTACCTTCCCATCTGCTCCTCTCTTTCTCTTATAGACCCATTTGCATCCAATGGCACGAACGCCACTGGGTGGCTCTACAAGATCCCAGATCTGATTAGAGTCCATTGACTCTATTTCAGATTTCATCGCCTTTTGCCAAGACTCTGCGTCCCGATCTTGGTGTGCCTCATTGTATGTCCATGGGTCGGATTCAAGAATGTCCGAGACAGCCTCAGAAGACTCTCCCAGACCCATGAACCGTTCGGGCTGCCGGACAACCCTCCCACTACGACGAGGTACTACCTGCTCAGGTGCATCATCAGCGATACGTGTTGCAGTACTTTGTGGTGTAACATCTAGCGCACTCGGTATTGAAGTACTCACTCCCTTTAACTCCTCGAGGACATGTCTACTACTGGGCTTATGATCTAAAGCATAGTCTTCTTCCAAGAACCTAGCATTCGTGCTAACAATTACTTTCTGGTCCTCGGGACTATAAAATAGACCACCTTTCGTTTCCTTAGGATATCCCACAAACAGCCTTCCTTCTGTTCTCGGTTCCAACATATCAATATCGGTTCTCAGCACATGTGCTGGACTCCCCCCAAATCCTGAGATGCCTTAGACTAGGCTTATGCCCAGACCACAACTCCAATGGTGTAGACGATACTGATTTAGAAGGTACTCTATTATGAATGTATACCGCTGTTTCTAGGGCATATCCCCAAAACGAATCTGGTAAAGTACTATAACTCATCATTGCCCTAACCATTTCCATAAGAGTCCTATTCCTCCGTTCTGCTACGCCATTCTGCTGAGGCGTGCCAGGCGCAGTCAGCTGGGACGTAATCCCATTACCCGTCAAGTAGTTCCTAAATTCATTCGAGAGATATTCGCCACCATGATCTGATCGTAACGACTTGATACTTTTTCCTAACTGCTTCTCGACAACTGCCTTATACTCTAAGAACTTCTCAAAGCATTCAGACTTGCGGTTCAGAAGAAAAATGTACCCATATCTCGAGTAATCATCGATAAACGTAACGAAATACTCGAAACCACCTCTCGCTTGAACACTCATAGGACCACATAGATCGGAATGAACTAGCCCTAAAACATTTTGGCTCTATGCCCCTTTGAACTAAAAACCCTCTTAGTCATTTTGCCTTCCAGGCAACACTCACAAGTTGGAAAAGCCTCGACTTCTAACGACCCCAAGGGCCCGTCTGCTACCAACCTTTGAATCCTCCTAAGGTTAATATGACCAAGTCTTAGATGCCAAAGATATGTTTCGTTCATTTTAGAAGGTTCCTTTCTCTTATTTAGATTAGATGATGAATTAAGTAATTGTTTCTGTTGCAGTGGAGATGACTTAGATTCTAGAATGTATAGATTGTCAACTAATGAACAAGAACATATGAACTTTTTGCCAAAACGAATAACAACTTTATTATCAAAAGTAGCAGAAAAACCGTTCATAAACAACTTAGAAACTGAAATCAAATTCTTTCTAAAGCTAGGAACATAAAGACAATCTTTCAAAACTAGAAACCTATCTAAGCCAAAATCTAAATAGACGTCACCCACTGCAACTGCTGATGCTCTACTAGCATCGCCCAAGTAGATGGTAACTTCTCCTTCCCTAAGTCGCTTGGTTTCCTGGAACCCCTGCAATGAATTGCAGACATGATCAGTGGCCCCTGTATCTACACACCAGGTACTGGTAGATAACATCGCTAAACATGTTTCAACGACTAAAGCAAAAGGTGTACCTTTGTCGGATTTCCTGGGAAGAGGGCAGTTTGCCTTCTAGTGTCCTTTCTGCTGACAATTGTGGCACTTGCCTTTCGGCTTCTTTGCTTTTTGTCGAGGTTGCGCGTCACTCATGACCGCCTTTTCCTTTCCTGCGGACTTCTTCCTCTTCTTGCCCTTATGAGCCTTAGAAATGGAAGCTTCTCCCCGCTGGGCCACCATAGCTTGGTTCTTCTGACGAAACAGGCCCTCTGCCGACTGAAGTTCAGCAACAAGTTCCAGAAGAGTCATCAACATCTTATTCATGTTATAATTCAACCAGAATTGCTCGAAGCTCTTCGGCAAAGACTGTAGCACTATATCGACCTGGGTTTCCCCGTCAATAAAAGCCCCAAGAACCTCAAACTCATTCAGCTAGGCCATCATAGTAAGAACATGTTCCCTTATGGGAGTGCCCTCGCGCATGGTCATGTTCATCAGAACCCTCATGGCCTCTTGTCGGGTAGCCCGCGACTGATGACCAAATAACTCCTTGAGATTGAGAAGCATCTTTGCTGCAGTGTTCATAGACTGATGTTGATGTTGAAGTACATTTTACAAAGATGCCAAGATGTAACACTTCGCCATCTCGTCAGCCTTTTTCCACCGAGCATACTCCTCTTTCTCTTGCTCTGATGCATTGTCAGCAGGCACAACCGGACAAGCCTCAACAGTAGCAAATTTGTACCCTTCAGCAGTTAACACTATATCCAAGTTCCTTTTCCAGTCAATATAATTGGGACCAACAAGTTTGTTTTCTTTGAGAATTACGGTCAACGGATTGAAAGACATTTTGAATTCCTGGGATCATGCAAACATAGTCTTTACTCAGTCAAGCAGTTTTGAATTTAAACATCAAATATTGATCCCATGTAACAATATTCAAATAAATTCACCAACACCTCAAAACACCGAATCCCCGCAGGCCACGGAGTGTGGACGTCTACGGTTCAAACATTCGCAAGAGAAGGGATAAATCCCATTCCTTTAACATACTGCCGAGCAATACTTAACTAATAGTCGGTTTCATCTTTTGGCCAGCACAATTATCTTATAAAAGAATAAAAATGACCTTATTCTTTGGGACTGTCATAATTATTTGCACTTTAAGTGTAACCCATTAATTGGTACTAAGTTTACTACCAAAATTATACGTCCATCTTTGGGTGACCCGTACACTTTTGAAATAGCTCACTATAACCTTCCCGAAGGAGATTCGTCCTTGTGAACTGTGAAATAAAATGTCTCTTGGGCTCGAATTAAATCACTTCACTGACAAACCTATAATGGAGGCCTTGGATGTAATTTATTTCAACCCATTACACACTTAATATAATTTTTATTTTATGGGATTTTCGAAAACATGTTTGATTTGCACATAAGAAATTACATAAAACATGCATGATTAATGAGCAATAATAAACCAGGAACTATAATCCAACTATCATGGCCATTAATCAATCTCCAATGTTACGGAGAAAACACAGTCCTGTCCTTGATGAGTGTGTCCTCCGTTTCAGGTATTGGAACTCCCCTTTCGCAGTGACTCCCACTGAATTGGTTGTCTCCGGGAAAGTCGCCATTGGATCATCACCATGGCATCCGTGTACGTGTTTATCGCCTCGCCCCGTCAAGGTAGGTCCACGCCCGCGGATCAATAATGAATAATGCAAAAAAATTACATAATTCATCCTATGACCCACGCAGGAGCCGTACATGAGTTTCTATGAAAGCAATAAACTATGCGGTGTCCCACCGCGCGAATAATTTATTACAAGCATTCACCAACCCAAAAATTCCTTGACATGTCTAATGCTTTTAAAAACAACATACATTCAACATGAATTAAAATCCATACATACGAGCCACAATAGTCGGATTGGAAATACCTGCAAAAACTTATTGTAATTTCTAATCTACTATGCCGCTGCGTCCGTACGCACATAATTAATGTAGATAGGCAAAGTCCAAAATTCAAACTGTGCACGAGGTTAAATTAAACATGGTCTCTGATACCAGTTGTTGGGTTCTGTAAGGAACGTCAAACAACATGCACATTATTGAACTTATCGAAATAAATCCTAACGCAGCGGAATCTATAGTTAGGATATGGGCGTTTACCTTTTAATTTTTTTGCCAACTCTGATACGATGTAGAATACCGTTGATGTAGTTCGTCTGAACACCACAATCTAATGGGCGGATAGATTTGGCCTTTAGTCGATTCTAATCGACACGTTAAACGGACCTCGATCGCACGGTGGCTCGGTCTCGGCGTCGGGTGCAGCGGGCAGCTCGTGCGCGTCGGGTGCGGACAGCGTGCGGGTACGCGGGTCACAGCGAACGTCTGTTGGGCACTGGGCGAACGCGCGGGACTTCTGGGATGCGCGGGTGAACGCTGGCAGCTGCTGGGCAAGTGCGCGCGTGCGGGCGGGACTCTTTCTCCTACGCGGACTGGCGCTGGGATGCGGTGGACGCACGCGGGCGTGTTGTGCGCGACTCCTGGACGTGCGAGAAATGGCGCGCGCGTAACTGACGGACGCTGGGACCTCACGCGGGCGTCGACTGGCAGCAGGTACGAACGAGCGTGCAAGCAGGCGTCGCTGGGAACACGAGGGTGTCGCTGGGCGTCGCTGGGCGTCGTGCGCTGGGCTCGGTGATGCGCGACTGCTCGCGGTGGCGTGCGGTTGCGCTCGGCTGGGCTCGGCTGACTTCTGGCGGTGCTAGGCGGTTTCCGGCGGTTTTTCACGGCGGCAATGGGCGGCAATGAGATGGTGATGATGACCGGAAAATATATGTATATTAGAGGCTCAATATATTGTACCAAAAAGCCTTCTAATGGATTACCTAAACACCTACTTCGATCAAACTTGGTGGAGCGTTTAATCGAATCTCCCTAACTCTCGAACAAAGATATTTCTCGCGCGTATATAGAGGATAAAATCGACCAACACATCTATGTAGGAGAGATTGGGACATGGTGTATTTATAGGCTCCATTAGGGACATTAAGGAGGTGCTAAATATGGGCTTATCCCATTAGGCCTACGAATCCTAATTCTAATCCAATACTAACTCAATGTAGGAAGGAGATCTCCTACTAATCCATCTCTTCTAGAAGACTCCTTAGTCTCCTAACACTAGAGAAGATCCTAGTAGGAATACCTTTCCTAATTAAATTAATAATCTTGGAATAGAATTAATTCCTAATTTAGGAAACCTAATTTTACTCCAAATAATAATATAATATAGGAAATATATTTCCTACTAATCTCCATCTTCTAGAAGACTCCCAAGTGTCCTAATCCCAAGAGATGATTCTAGTAGGAATTTTATTCTCGTAATTAAATTAATTAATATGGAATAAAATTAATTCTTATTTAATGGAATTAAATAATAAAACATCCCACTAGAGTAATATTATTGCTCTCCCCATTTAGCTACTATTTTATCAATAAAATTGAGCCTTCATGATTAAATAATATTAATTTGATTGATAGATTTACCTCCCTATGTTTAAGATATAACGTCCGTTGATTAATTAAATTACTGACAAAATAATTAATCAACTTCTTATTCATTTCCGAAATTAGTACCACTCAGATCCTTAACCATTATGTCAGACAATCGTCCACCTGCAGGGTTTAACATAACGTACATTCCTGAGCTCTTCGGGGACGTCATCAATCCAGTGCACTGGAACATAGTGACCATAAAAAATTTATAATAGCACATCATATAGTTATTCTTACTTACCAAAATACCTCGTATGTCATCCTAATAAAATAGGAATCACTTGGTAAATCAAATAAATAAAAAATAAAAATAAATGCCTATTTTATATTATCTTACAACTTAAGAGAACGCATCAATCACTGAAGGTCTAGGTTACAACAACGGTCAGTGAGTCTTATATCCTTATCATTCCGTGGTCCTGTTCAACACTTAACATAAGTGCTAGTATAATTCTTCAGCCAAAGACCAACTGTATTAAGAATACACTACAGTCTTTTTCCAAGAGGGGTCTTACAGCCTGTCTAGACCGTGAACGAATAGTTTAGTCTTATAAGGAACCGATAGGTGATCTTTCTGTTCGAAACACTTCGAACCACACTATCTCAATATAAGACATGGAGTATGATTTGCATAAATAAATAAACTGCAAACATATGTACTTTGACCGAAACATGATGGCCAGATCAAAATGGAATTGATAGAATCTGCAAAACATAGCTTTTAGAGCATACCTCTAACAACTGGGCTGGGTGACCTCGGAGGTGGCCTTGCCCTTGCCTTTTTGTCCCTTTGGGGACTCGAGGACGTGGGCAGGGGCCTTGTCTTTCCCCTTAGGGCTACCCGGGCCAGCAGTAGGACCCTGCCTTGCTACGCGACGTCGAGGGGGCAAAGCAGGTCGGGACTTGTTGCCCCTAGTGTAGAATTCTACAGCCCCATGTCCCACAAGATTGCATAGGGTACAGAACAGAACGGAGGAACTCACTCATAGACTACTTTCTGGATAGTGGTCTTGCCCGCTTGGTCGAGCTCAATCTCCTTGATGAGCTCATCCCTGAGATCAATCTCCACGCACACCCGTGCGACAGATAACCTCGAACGGTTCGCCGTAGCAGTGTCAATTTCAATAGGATTTCCAATTCAGCTGGCAATCGAGAAGAGAGCAGAAGGGTCGAAAAGATGTGGTAGGAGGCCTGGGAGGCAACACCATACCGGGACGATGGGATATTTTTCAAGGAAAGAGAAATCAGGGGTGTATTTGAACACCCGACCAAAGCATCCGAAGATATTAAGATGCATCTTCATCCAGACATCATTGTAGTCCTCTTTCAACTCAAAAAAGGGTAAATAATGATTATAATTAAGAAACTTAGGAGACACTCTACCCTTGAAACCCAATTTGACCAGACCGACAGATAGATCCCGGAGGGAAGGGACAGTGAAGGAAAACTTCAAGATAAGAGCATTATTAAATGACCCGGCTAGGAAAATAACAGTGGGCTCACGGAAACTTACCTTGAACCTGCCCTCCTCGGAGCGAGTGACAGTCCCGCTCTATTTTTCTCGAAAGGACTCCAACATCAGTCTCTGATGGACCGGTTTGGCAGTGGAAGTGCTAGAAACCACATCTCGAAAGGAGCGAGCTCCGGTTGGGCGGGGGCCTGGTTCGCCATTTGGGGAAGGGGAATGACCGTGCTCGGCCCTTGGTTAGAGGAGACCCTCGGCGGCCGCTCGCTGAGGTCCAACGGAGAGGTAGATGCTGGAAGGGGGTCGCAGCCTAGTACCCCTGCCATTAACAAGGTGGATGTGTCGATGCTGGTGATGGTCGAGGTCGAGAATTATGGAGATGTCGAAGGAAGAGACAGAAAGGGCCCGGTGGTCGATGGAGGGATCGACGTAGTGCTCGTCGGGGCCTGAAAAGCTCTACCAACTCCGGAGATGAGGAGCAAACTCCCGGATGATGGCAAAATGCATCCCGGTGGAGTAGCGGCCCTAGAACCATGAAGACCAGTCGCGGAGGGGTCGCTGGGGGCTTGCGGGAGTCCGGTGTTGGCGCTGGAATTGGGGCCGCCAGTCATCAGGAGGAACGGTCCACCAGCCGCTGGAGGGGTGGCGCCGAAGGAGGACATCTGGGCTGCTGGGTTATGGAGATGATGAGTGTAACGCCCCGTATTTTATTAATAAAAGAAAATACTAGCTTTCGAGTAAAAGCTAGCCTTTGTTAATAAATATTCATGTTAATGTTCAAGTCCATGTTATTCAGCTAGTTAAGTTCCAAGTTCGACGTTAAGTCAATAATATATCCGGTTAATTTTATTTATTAACCGAGTCAATGATAGTAATTAATCTCAGTCCGTTTATATTAATAAATGGACATCAACAGGTTGGGATTAATTATTCCAATGTTGACGTATTAATTAAGTTAATCGTCAAAAGTTAAATTCAAGCCATTTATTCAGTTTTAGTTAAAGTCCGACTATTAGTGGATAAATTATTCGGTTAAATTATTTCAGTAACCGGATAAGTTTCCAGATTTAATTTCGATTTGTTTCTTTAATTAATGAGTTTGAATTAATAAGTTAAGTTGCTGAATTATTCCAGATATCAATATTTAGATTAATCGTCCAAGTCAAGAATTCAAAATTATTTTTTGAAGTCACGTTATTGCTCGGATTTAATTTTTAGTAATTAAGTACCAAGCTTAAGAAATTAATCAAGCTTAGCTAAACAATTAAGCACATAAAATTGTGCTTAATTAAGGTCTCAAACATGCTTAAGCTACCAAATGTCGTAGGCATTTTTGTGTAATTCATGGGAAAATTTATCATGCATCTTAGCATGAGGTGTCTATCTTAACACTTAAGTGGTGCTAAATTTTCTTAATTGCCGAATATTTTGAGAGAATTTCACGTGAAGCTTCCTATTTTTCCCAAGCATGAGGTGGCTTAATTTTGAGGTTTAAGTGATGACTAATCCACTTAATAGATGACTAAGCTCATCAATTAAGTCTCTTAAGCTTAGGTCACGGCAAGTGGAAGCAAATCATTGGCCAAATGAATTTCACTTCTTCTCATCATAATTCCACCGATCATATAAGTAAGAAATGGGGCGAAAATTCATTCATTCTCCAAAGCATATATTTAGTACTAAAGGTAAG
>CACSLK010027751.1:323050-353100 GCA_902706635.1 Striga hermonthica | reverse complement strand
TATATCCAGCTGTTGTGCGGTCGTTCATCAGTCATCACAACGGTCGGGCCCAAACCCAAAAGACTTGTTTGCCTGGTCGATAGTGATATGAGTGCCTTGTTGCGCAATGTTTCCAATTACGCTTTGGCCCTGATCCAATGCAAATGGAGCAAACTCTAAGCAATTGTTTATACCGTGCATAGGATTCTTGGTTGTCAAGCTCGACCCATCGGAAAAGAAAAATGTGAAATTCGGTATCCTCTCGGTCTTGTCGAGCAGATAACACGCGTCGGAACCCGAATAGGTTGTCACGTTCCCCATCGACTTTTTGAATGCATCTCGGAGCTTATTGTAGGCTTCTACAGGTAACATCATCATCGTCGTCCACATGTCCACTATCACCCCTCCATCGCCCTCGTCCGACATTCTAAAAATTGTCTCGTTTATGCTATTCACCTGGGCCTCGTTGACCCCGAGCCGACGTAGTAGGAGCTAATGAGCTTGAGGCTATGAAGCAGAGTGAAAGTTCCATGCAAGGTCTCCACCAAACCATCAATGGCACACCAATGGAGAATTCATCAATGGTGTGCCATCCACTACCTTCTTCATTCACACCATTTTGTCAATAACGGTGTCCTTTTTGTATCTATAAATAGGTTGCTTATTTCATTCATTGAAATCATCCAAGAGTGTGATCAATCAACCTTGAGAGTGCCGAAACACAACCAAGTAGAGTTGTGGAGCGTTTGAAGTTTTTTTAGAGTTTGTAAATCTCTTGTTTTTATCCTCATGAGTAATAAAAACTTATTTTTCTCTCAATTATTTTTATGATCTTGAGATGAAACCACAACAAGTGGTATCAGAGCTTGGTTTGAAGCTTTCGAGCTTATTTTTGAAATTTTTTGAGGCTCTGTAGAAACTTCGAGTTTCTGAGTTGTGCTCGAAATTCAATTCCGAGGACACCGTTAGATTCATCTCGTCGAGACAGTCACAGTGGTATCTTATGGGCGAAAAATGGACATCGGAGCTGCGCCGAAAAGCCTTATGAAGTTCTTTAAAAAAAAAAAAACTTGAGGAAAAAGATGATGATGTGTCGCCACATCATCTGACACATCATCGCCATGCCAACAATCCCATTCAGCTGCCACGTCAGCAGTTCCACTCAGTTTCCACGTCAGTAATTGGATCCCAATCAACCGCCACGTCATCAGTTGACTGCCAGTCATCACCATATTAATAGTAATCAAAAAAAGGCCTCTCCCCCCATTTCCGACTGTTCCAGACGCAATGGTGTTGTCTATTTTTCAAATTTCAGCTCCGATTTGTCCCAAACATAACGTTGAAGGTGTAAAATGGCCATAGATGAGTCAACCTTATATTCTGTAGCTATGATTATGCTCACGGCTACCAACTATACGCTGTGGAAACCTCGGATGGAAAATTTCCTATGTTGTAAAGAGCTCTTTGACCCAGTAGAGCTGAAGGGTATTAACCCTGATCCGTCCAAGGCGTTAGAATGGACAAAAATCATTAGAAAAACTATTGGTCAAATCTGACAATGGATAGATCATAGTGTCTTCCATCATGTTGCACAAGAAACCGACACATATGTCCTTTGGAGGAAGCTGGAGAACATGTACCAGGCCAAGACCATTTGGAATAAGGCCTTATTGATGAGGCGCTTAGTCAATATGAAGTTGAAAAGTGGAACTTCTGTTGCCGAGCATACCAGTGAGTTCCAGAGCCTGGTAAATCAACTATCTTGTGTGGAGATGCCGCTGGGAGATGAAATGCAATCTCTGCTACTTCTTAGTTCCCATCTTGATAGATGGATAACACTCGTTGTTACTCTCAGCAATTCAGCTCAAACGGCAAACTTTCCCTGTCTGTTGTCAAGGATGCCTTATTCAATGAAGAGGCAAGAAGGAAAGACATGAGCACAGATCGGACTCATGCCCTTGTAATGGAGAATCGAGGAAGACAACAAGGCAAGAAACAAAGAAGCGGTAGATGGAAGAGCAGGGGTAGAAGCAAGGGGAGGCAATCAGATGATCGAAGATCACATGTGTGCTATCATTGTGGTCTAGATGGTCATATGAAGAAGAATTGATATAAATTGCTCGAGGAGCAGAGCAAGAGCAATTCTAATCCTAAGAATAGTTCTCAGCAGAAGAACAAGGGTAAGGGTGGTGAAACTCTCATAATGGTTTCAGGTGATGTAGAATATTACTCTAACCATGGTGAGACGTGCCTTCATGTCTCAAGAGAAGATATTGAATGGGTGGTAGATACTGCAGTATCCTATCACGTTACTCCCAACAGGAAATATTTCACAACATACAAAGCCGGAGATTTTGGATCGGTGAAGATTGGAAATTTCAGTTCCTCTGAAATTGTTGGAATTGGTGATATCCAGGCAATGACAGGAACTGGGGGTACAATCCTGTTGAAGGATGTCAGACATGTGCCGGATCTTAGGCTAAATCTTTTGTCAGTGGTGGCTCTTGACAAAGAAGGATATGAAAATCACTTTGGTGCAGGCACATAGAAGTTGTCAAAGGGTGTTTTAAAAATTGCCCGAGGACATGTTTGTGGGACGTTGTACAAAACACATTTGAAGATTAGTACAGAAAGTCTCAATGTTGCGGATGAGGCTTCTCAGGATCTATGTCACCAGCGACTTGGCCATATGAGTTAGAAAGGGTTTACTACCCTGTTGAAGAAGAATCTTATCAAGGTTGATAAAAGTGCAACGATGGGCTCTTGCAGTCATTCAATGTTCGACAAGCAGCATAGAGTCTCATTCAATACCAATTCAACAAAGAGATCAGATTTGTTAAGCTTGGTACACTCTGATGTTTGCGGTCCCATGGAAGTTAAATCACTGGGTGGAAGCAGATATTTTTTTACTTTCATTGATGATGCTTCTCGAAAGGTGTGGGTATATTTCCTGAATACGAAGGACTAGGTGCTTGAGTACTTCAAGAAATTTCACGTCATGGTGGAACGTAAAACAGGAAAGAAGCTGAAATGTCTCCGATCTGATAATGGAGGCGAGTATACCTCCAAGGAGTTTAGTGCATACTGCAGAACATATGTCATTCGACAGGAGAAGCCAATACCACGTACCTCTCAGCACAACAGTGTTGTTGAAAGAATGAATTGGACTATCATGGAGCATTTCCGAAGCATGATGAATATGGCTAAATTACCAAAGCCATTTTGGGGAGAAGCTGTCAAGACCACATGTTATCTAATCAACCGATCACCTTCAGTTCCACTAAATTTTGAAGTTCCAGAGAGAATATACACTGGTAAGGATCCGACATACTCACATCTCAAAGTATTTGGTTGTGTATATCCAAAGAGCTCAGAAAGAAGCTCGATGTGAGGTCAATCCCATGCATTTCCATCGGTTATGGAGATGAAGAGTTTGGATACAGATTTTGGGATCCAAGGGAGAAAGAGGCGATCAGAAGTAGGGACGTTGTGCTCCAAGAAAATTTTACAATAGAAGATATTGAAAAGCCCATGATGTCTCACAAGTCAAATGGGGGTGCTCAAGTTTCAGATGAAGCACCAGAATTGTTCCGGAGAAACAATGAAGATGATGTTCTAGAAGTGGAGAAGACAAAAGAGAGTGCAGAGCAAGGGGAGCAACAACCCATTTTACCAGAGCAAGGGGAGCCACAACCCATTTGCTAGACACCAATATTGGAAGTTCTTCTCAGATGGTTCTACCCACTCGTAGATCTTAATAGGGTCATATACCATCAAAAAGGTACTCGTCATCTGAATACCTTTTATTAACAGAAGATGGAGAACCAGAGAGTTTTCAAGAAGCCATATCTCATAAGGATAAAGAAAAATGGATGGCTGCGATGTAGGAATAGTTAGATTCTCTGCAGAAAAATCAAACTTATGAGATAGTTGAACTTCCTGAAGGGAAAAGGCTTTGGAAAACAAATGGGTGTTCAAGCTGAAGAAAGATGCTAATAGACAAGTGGTGAAACACAAAGCTCGATTAGTTGTCAAAGACTTTCAGCAGAAGAAAGGGATTGATTTTGACAAGATCTTTACACCAGTTGTCAAGATGATATCAATTCGAGTCATACTTGGCTTGGCAGAAAGTATGAATTTGTAGCTTGAACAAATGGATGTGAAGACAAGTTTTCTTCACGGAGATTTGGAAGAAGAAATCTATATGCTGCAGCCAGAAGGTTTTGAGGTTTCAAGTGAGAACCTCGTGTGCAAGCTATCTAAAAACTTGTATGGTCTGAAGCAAGACCCAAGGCAGTGGAATAAGAAGTTTGACTCATGTATGCAGAGTCAAGATAACAAGAAGACTACTACAGATAAGTGTGTTTATATTAAGAGATACTCAAACGGGGCTCTAATAGTTCTTCTACTGTACGTTGACGACATGTTGATCGTTGGAAATGATGCAGAGAAGATAAGTTTGCTGGGGAAAGAACTTTCCAAGTCTTTTGATATGAAAGATTTAGGAAAGGCTCAACAGATTCTTGGGATGCAGATTACTCGAGACCGAGAGAACGACAAGTTATGGCTATCTCAAGAGAAGTACATTGAACGAGTACTTGAAAGATTCAATATGAGTGATGTCAAACCAGTGGGTATTCCACTTGCGAATCATTTCACGTTGAGCAAAAAGATCATGTCCCACATACAAGGAAGAGATGGAAGAGATGTCTGCAGTGCCATACTCTTCAGCAGTTGGAAGTTTGATGTATGCAATGATATGTACCAGGCCAGATATTGCTCACATCGTGGGTGTAGTAAGTCATTTTCTTTCTAACCCCGGGAAGGAGTATTGGGAGGTAGTCAAATGGATTCTAAGGTACTTGAAGGGTACTTCTAAGTTATGTCTTTGTTACGGGGGAGCTGATCCAATCTTGGAAGGATATACTGATGCTGATATGGCCGGAGATGTTCATTGTCGAAAGTGTACTTCGGGTTATGTCTACACTTTTGCAGAGAGGAGCTATTTCGTGGCAATCAAGATTGCAAAAGTTTGTTGCTTTATCCACAACAGAAGCTAAATATATTACTGCCGCTGAAGCAGGTAAAGAAATGTTGTGGCTAAAACGCTATCTCCATGAACTTGGGATCAAGCAGAAAGAGTATAAGGCATATTGTGAAAGTCAAAGTGCTATTGACTTAAGCAAGAACTCTATGTACCATGCCCGCACAAAGCATACTGATGTTCGGTATCACTGGATACGCGAGAAGATTGATCAACAACTATTGAAATTAGTGAAGATCAATACGAAGGAGAATCCATCAGATATGTTAACAAAAGTACTTACACTAGACAAGCTTAAACTATGCAGAGACATAGTAAGAATGTTTGTTCAGAACTTGCATGAAAATGGGAGAATTGAAAGTTCCATGCAAGGTCTCCACCAAACCTTCAAGGGCACAACAATGGAGAATTCATCAATGGTGTGCAATCCACCACCTTCTTCGTTCACACCATTTTTTAAATAATGGTGTGCCTTTTTGTATCTATAAAGGTTACTTATTTCATTCATTAAAATCATCCAAGAGTGTGATCAATCAACCTTGAGAGTGTTGAAACACAACCAAGTAGAGTTGTGGATTGTTTGAGAGTTTTTTTTAGAGTTTGTAAATCTCTTGTTTTTATTCTTTTGAGTAATAGAAACTTGTTTTTCTCTCAATTTGTTTATGATCTTGGGATGATACCACAACACAGAGGAGTCCACTGTGCATGGGTGGGGAAATCATCCCGAGCCGCTGAGACAGTAGATGAAGGCCCCGCCTAGAGTCCCACTCGACTGGCTCGCCAACGAGAGGGACCGGTCACCTAGGCTCAGAACCCTGTTCTTAACGGGGGCAAAGGTCAGACACAAAGATATGACATTGACAATGTTTTAAACTATGAATAAAACAAAGGATTTGTCTAGCTTCTTGTTTTCCATTTCTTTTTTATATCTTTCTAATTTTTTGGTTCTCCTGACGCATTGAATGATTCGATACAACACTCTTATGGAGAGTATCATTTCTCGTCATATTTTTTTTTATTTTCTTTTGGTTTGTAAAGAAACCCAAATCAACGCACTTTTGATTTTTTAGTTCAAGTTTGAGCTTATTGAGCCAACGCCAATTAACGAGTTTGATCTATACTCATTTGATAGATGAGTCGAGTTCAACCTCGTCTTAGATTTATGTTGATTAACATCTTCTTAATAAATTGATTAGAACTATTACTATAAGCTAATTCAGAAAAATTCACTCAATATATTAAACTAATGAAATCTTCATTTTTTAAATTTTCTTTTTAACTTTTATTTTTTGGTTGTTTCCGATCCATTAGATGATTCAACCTGCAACACTATTTATAAGATTTATAAGATTATATTCTCACACCATTTTTCTTAACGGATGATAGCTTCATTTTGAAATTTAGTTTTTCATTAGCATTATTATTATTTATTATTTATTGGTTGGGTAAGGACATTTTTTCTCAACGGGTGAGAGTCTCTGTAACGTCCCTAAAAGTTATTAATAAAAGTGATATTTTTAGTTTTGAGTTTGAACTATTTTCTTTTTATCAATAAAGCTTGATGTGAGTTCCGAGCCGGTTATTAAGTCTATCAGTTCTAGGTTCGTCTTTAAATCGAAAGAATGTATTCGGGTAATTGTATTCAGTAACCGAGTCAAATTCAAAAATTAATTCCAATCAATTTATTTTTATAAATGGGTATTTGTAAGTTCGGGATTAATTAATTTAAATCGACGGATTTATTGAGGACAAGAAAACTCGAAAAATATTCAAAGTCGAGCCGCGATCGGAACCGAAGAAATCCGGCCCGGGTACAACGCGCACAGCCTAAATGCGCCTAGTCCAAATTAAATTGGTTGGCCACTTTGATAGTTAATTTCCCATTAAGGTTAAGTGAATTTTTTTTTTTATTTCACGTGATGAGATTTCCAACCAATAGGTTAAGATTCCTATCATGTGTAGAAAGTGGCACTTACTTGATGATTAAGCTAATTAAATATAACATCTAGCATGACTAATTTGGAGGATTGTACACCTAAGCTACAAATTAAGGACATGTGTCCTTAGGGTGCTTAAAAAAAAAATGTCCCATGTTCTCCACTAACTCTTCCTATAAATATATTAGCGTATGAATTGAGGTGAATTGTACCTCATGTTACTCCAAACAATTCTCTATATTTATTCCTTATCTTAGCCACAGAGGAAAAACCGAGAGCAAAAGAAGAAGGAAAAAGTTGTGGTTATTTTACCGCAAGCACACCTCATTTCTTTGCTCTTTTGTTTGGTTATTTGAGGAGGTAAGAGCTCAACTCTTAGCATATTATGTAGTTGAGTTATAGTACTTCAATATATGCTAAGATAAGCTAAGAGTTTCAGTTTTTAAGTAAACATAAACCTACCATAAGTTCAAGTGTCTCCCACTCGCATGTATGGAGTATAAGTTCCGTTTGTATGCAATTTTGAGCATGTTATTATCAACATGATGTAGTAAGCTGAACATATTTATTTCTTATGCTTGTGCTTAACATATACATGAAAGAATCATGTCATTTGGATAAGTATAGCTCAAGATATAGGAATTTGAAGTTGAATGTGCAAATTGATTTTCGAGTGTTTCGTTTCAGCTGCCACTAAGAACTCGAATATCTCTGTTCACAGACATGCTATAAACATGAAATGTTAATGACTTGTCTATCTATATCTTAAGGGTGTGATTGGTTGGGGTGATTGATTGGGCTTGATGTAATCAAGTAAGTTGGGGCCCAAGTGATAATTTGTATATTATACATTGTTTGGTTTGTGTTTTGGGTGGTTTGATAGGGGCCTCATTATATTATTAACCCATTTGGTTGGGAGGAAATGATCAATTTGAACATTTTTTAAACAACAAAAAGAAGATTATTTCCAATGTTGCCCTTGGCCCATAAAAACATCAGTAAGATTATTAAAAAAAAAAAAAAAAAAAAATTAGTGTTTTCTCCTTCGACCCTTCTTCTTCGACATTCCTTCTTCGATGTTCTTGGAAACTCTCCCAACAGTGTGCGTTCAATAATTTGCAACGAAAGGGCAGGAAATACCCACGATTCCTTTTTCGTCTCATCCGGCGATTGAAAGGAGAGAAGGCCGTGTACCAACCAAATCCCAATCAGGTGAGCATAGGGTTTTCGATTGTTTATTTCAATCCACTCTATTGTGTGTTCAATATTTGATTGGTTTTAAAATCTCAAAGTTCCAAATGTACGACCTTGTTTTTATAATTAAATTATTGGTTATTGTTGAAGATTACGACAACTCTTATTATGATCTCCTCTGGTTCTATGTTCTTTATTTGCTTCATGCAATTGTAAATTCGTATGCAATTGTAAGCATAGATAGTTTAGTGTTACTGCTGTGAACGTCGCTTTTTTTTTGGTTCTGCAACTTGTTTTAACTAGTGCGAATGAAAAATGTTTGAATCATTGTATGAAAGATATTTGGTCATGGTGAAAACCCCCATTTTGTGGATGTCATGTATTCTTTGTTTCTGTAATTACAACTTCAATGTGAACTGCAAACTTACGAGTTTATCCACTCTGTAGACTTTGAGAATGGCTGCCAAAAAACCTCAGACGCGCAACGATGCCATTTCAAAATTGGTTTGGACAGAGGGTTGGAACGAGGAAGAGGAGGGATTCTTAATTGAACATCTCCAACATGCAGCTCATAATGTATGTGTCAGCAACATTGTGATGTTTGACACATATCTTTGGTACATAACAGACCTCTTAATCGATAAATTCAAGAAAAATTTCACAATTCGCATGGTGAAAGAAAGAGTTCAGAAATTAAAAAATCAGTATACCTTGTTCATGGAGTGGACACAGAACCCTGGTGTCTATCATAAGTCAAACGAAGATAGAGCATATGTGGATGGACGATACTGGAAAACACTTACGAAGGTGAAGTACTTTTTGCATTGTTAATAATTTTGTTAGTATTGATAGATTCCGTTTTTGGTCTTTCATGTTCTTTGTGTTGTGTTTTGCAGGAGAACAAAGAGAGTAGATTTTTCAGAACCTATGGCATGAAACACTTTTCAACAGCGCACCTATTGTTCCATGTGAAGAATGCTGCGCCGATTGAGTTTAACCTGAAGACACCGAAGTTTAAAATAAAAAGGGAAAATGTTTCTCCGAGAAACACCTAGTTATTACTCCTAGATTTCTTTTTCATCTTTTGTCTTTGAAATTCATTCCAAAGAAGAATGGAATGGAATATAGTAGTTAAGATTGGTGATATGCACGCTTTTTAAAAAGCGGTCTCATGTACAGACTTTCAATTGGATATTCATGTTAATGATATTTTTTGGTTTTGATATCATCTATTATGAAATTTAAGTATCCTCTGGTATTACTTTGACTATTGGTTTGTGTGTTTTAATTCATTCTTGCATTGTATGTACTGTGTTTGATGGAGTTTGAAGTTTTACAGCAATGTAAAAAGGAAACCCATGATGACAGTGGGTTGTGGTTTTTGCTGGTTTTATTGTGTTGGAATGGAAGCTACATGGTTTGTTAATCCAGTACATGGTTTGCTTTTTTTGGTATGCTGCAAATATTGAATGAAGTTGATGAGTAGGTTATTTCTTGTCTATTCTGTTTTCTTTCTACTGAAAGTTCTGTGTTGGGGCCTGAGTCAACCAAACAACATCAACAAATTACACTATGTAGCAATCCAAAACCTGTCAAACTAACTAACACAACAAAGCAAAGAAGTCTTCAGTTACTACAACATAAGCATCTTATGCTGTTTGATGAACAAAAAAAAATTACAATTTCCAAAAGAAAATGGAACAGATATGACTTTGCAACCCAATGACAAACACATCATTTTATAAGCTTTCATTACATATCATTAAACATGCAACAGTAAAAAAATCTGCAACAGCAAGACTACAAACCAAACACACACTTAACAACAATCTTGTTATTACATATAATTAAATCTGCAAAAGTAAGAAAACAGACAGTAACACTAAAACCAAACACACAATGACACACTTAACAACATTGTTGTTATTACTTTCCCCCCTATGCAATGACACAAGTTGCTGTTGGATTTCTTTATGTTTGTCTCGTAATTCATTCAATTTCATTCTCTTCTTTCTTAGTTTTTCCATTACAACTTGCATCATCTCATCATTGTTCCTCATTTTTTCCTCCAACATCGATTTCTCATGCTTAAGCTTCAAATAACAGTTTTTCTGAAATGACGACATCTCTTCATCAAACCACTGAAAAAATTGACAATCATTCGTCTGCAAGAAAAAAAAAAACAAAAATACAATATTGATATGGGCTATAACCAAGAACATGATATTTCGTGCTCGAGAGGCTTACGTTTCGGTGTTTGCATCGGTAATAGCGCCTGCATGGGTTTTTGTCGGTGTTGGACGTCAGAAGTTGCGCCTCCTCATGATGGCCACACTTCGGTTTCCATCCTTCGAAAGCATTGTTACTCCGCGAAGAACCTTCAATGCCGTGGTTCGATGTTGAGCCCCGAGACATTGCCTAATACGTGAAGTATTTCACAAAGCTGAACATATTGGTTGATATGTATTGTCCAGACCTTTTATTTTAGAAGAGACTGTGAATCTCACATGCTAATCTCACTTGAGTTGTCAATCCAATAGATTCGTATCCCTGTTTTCAGCCGTCTTGTACACCTAAAAAAAAGAGATAAAGCTTCAATCAACACTTTGCAGAGAATATATTCTCACAGACATAATAGAACAACCAACAACAATTCAATTTTGGAATCTTACATCAAATCTGTCAGAGAATATTGCCAGCCCCTAAAAAATGGTGACAAAGCATCAACTTGTTTGGTTATAAAATGTGAAAACCGTAACTTACCAAACTATCAACAAACTCTAACTACTACAAATCCTGAAAGGCTAAAAAAAAAAAATGTTCTCCTCACTTCGTGGAAAACGTAGAAGTAATAAGGGACCTAAGGGTGCAATTGCTCAGTCCAAAGTATTTTATACTGAGAAGTGGACAAAGGCCGTTGACACCAAATTCATCGACTACCTTGTCGAGCAAAAGAGGGAAGGCAACTTCGATTCCAATCAACAAAACTTTCACGCCGTGTTTTGTGCCCTCACTGATGTTAACAGTTCCATGGGAACAAACTTCACCTATGAAGATGCTGTTACTCGCGTGAACAAGCTGCACAAGCGTTACAATGTATTCCACTGGATAATCCACCTATCTGGCGTGGTGTACAATCCATTTAATCACTCTATTTCTGCTGGCCAGGACTTATGGGAATACATCGTCCGGGTATTTTCTTTTAATGACTTTGTTGATCATGCATGTTAATTTGTTTATCAATGTATAAGTTTATTTAATATTTAGTTATCAATGAATGTGTAGGAGGAGAAGCTTGCAATGGCCTACATGATAGATGGCGAGAGTGCTTACGATGGTCTCAAAGCTTTGTTCCACGAGGGTGATGACACCATTAGCGATGGCTCTGTGCATGAAGTTATCAACTTGAGCGATGTGCTACCACAAGATGATGGACCAGATGACGACGATGATGTTGTTGTAGTTCACAATGACCAGCCCGCAAACGGTGTCGACAATGTGCATGATGCGAGGGACGGTTGGCAAATAGTTCAAGAAAATGACTCCACCAACACTAACAACTCATTTTGGAATGAGTTAGCTTGGTACGGCTCGGAGAGTGTCAGTGTGACCTCGGCCCCTGATCCAGAAAACCCGCCATCCATTTTGTCATCCACTGAAGAGATAATAAGTAAGATGAAGAAACATTGGGCTACATATAATTACTCAAGTAAGCTAATTGACGCGGAGAACATACACTCATTTGTAGCTTCCAGCTCTACCCCTAACAAGCCATGAGATTACTTTCAAACGGCTTTTCTATTCATGCTTCACTCTTGCAGGGTCCATGAGCCACGCTCCCCTAACAAGTTAGGTCGTTATTCCATGCAGTGTCGTTTTAATGTTGTGTTAAGCCTCATTGTAGAGTCGTTGTTCTTGTGCTTTGTTTTAATGGTGTGTAATATGTCGGATCTCATGTTGTGTGTTGTATTATGATATGTACTTAATAATGAAGCATGATTTTAGTGTCTATCAGTTGTGTATGTTTTGATTTGTGAATGTGTTGTGCGTGCATGTTCTTTTATAAAACCAAATCGTGCATGGGTTACACTTTGTCTCCCGGTCTTACTAATTCAACATGTTTTGATTTGAGTACACCTATGATAGAGTAAGATAAATAATCCCACTATACATTCCAATTTCACAAAAAAAAGGGAAAAGGAAAAACATCTGCCACACAACTTGAATTAATTGAGTCGACATGAGAAGTATCCAACAACATTAAGAAGATTCCAACATCTGCCACACCAACACACTTAAGAAGTTTTAAACACCCGAAGTTATGTCTGTTTTCAAGTTACCAAAAGGTAGGCTACCAGCCAAACACAAGGACAATGTATCTAGCAGAATTTCACTTCATTAATGACCACCCACAAAGAACAAAAAGAACATAAGCTTGTGATGGCCCATATCTAAGCAACTAACCTTAAATCTTAACCCTGAAGTTGATCACATCATCCGGCTTGTGAGGTCCGACATGTGTGAACATGCATGAAGAACCAACGAAGATAACACTATCAATCACAAACTTGCGAGCATCACGGTTTTGCAACAATTTCTTTCCATTGCCATGGATTACATCGACTTTATAAACCTTCTTGTCGAAGATGAGGACCGCCGTGGTGTAGTTGTCATAGTTATCCTCGATGTGGTCTCTCCAAAAACCCATTAGAATTGGCTGCATGTTGTCATTACAACTTATTGGATGAGTAATATATATGAAATAGTATTTATTTGAATAAATAAAAGCTTAAGATGAAGTGTACCAAGCGAGCCCGATCAATATGAGTTGTTTTTATGTCCAAACAGAAGTGGTATATCGGCGGTCTCTCTAACGCAGTTTTGTCTGTTACCATAACTTCGAAATGGAATTTGCTGATTCGTTTGAAAAACAGAATGTTACATAGTTCAATGCATTCTGCCTGAGTGTAAGTATCCCACCCATCAACCAAGGTCGGCAACTCATCCACCATTTTCAACATCACTTCATACTCACGTCCTTCTCTGGTCTCGAGTATACATTTTTTTGGGAGCTCGGACTCATAATATTTGGAAATTGCAGGTGGGAGAGCCTAAGTAAAGTAAGTTTAAATCTGGATGAATATAATGTACAACGAAGATCGTAGTATGAAAAAACATTCCAAATGTTGTGCTATTTAGAAAGAACCTCGTACCAGGGAGGTCATTTGTGTGTCAAGAATGACCTTGAAAAATCTTGTCCATTCTTTAGCCATTACAGAACACCTAAGAAAAACACATTGGATTTGTTTATAAGGCAGTCAAGTTTAGACCTGAGTCTAGAAGGCAGACAAGAGAATTAGTTGTCAATTGAACACAACATCAATCCAGTGTAGACCAACATCGTGAAAATATACAAGTGACACATACATATACTATTCCACAATTCCAATCTAAAGTTCAAGTAGATTAGGTTTACAGGATTGTCTACTTTTTTTCTCCAAACCGAAGAATTTTATGTGACAATTTCAGAACCAATATTGTACATGCAAAAGACGCACACTGATCACACTGATCAACAGGCGAAAGAACAATATCCCATCCAATATAGTGTACATGCACGAAATACACACTAAGGAAAACTGAACATATACATTTCCTAATTTGTGGAATGGACCAAATTATGGTTATTGGTTAGAAAGAAAACGAAATAGAAAAGCAATGAAGAAGAGTAATTTTGAGTGAGATCTGACCTAAATGGAGTCTGGTGAAGACGAGCGAGCGCCTGAGGTGAGCCGCCGGTCGTGCTGATACCGTCGTGAGAGTGAGACAATAATCTGAGAGAGAGGAAAGGGCTTGTAATTTAGGAGTCACAATTAAGTACTCATCTTTATGCAGGACACTCAATTTGGGCCTTGGTTCTTAGTTTAGGCCTTGTCTAAAAAAACTTGAGATTGTGTATTAATAATTGCCATTATTAATAAGGGGCCCAAAGACAAAGGCCGAAAACTAAAAGCTGATAGGATGTCAAAACTACTTATGGCGGGTTGCCTGTATAGTGTACCCATTATTCAGTACAGAGAAATTGACATGTAGTTAAACGCACATGAGTAGGACACAAAAAAGAATCGCACCACAATTTTGACCGTTGTTAAAACTTCAAACAGCAGCGAAAACAATAAGCTAGTAAACTGAAGCGGCAACCGAGCTGAGTAAACTGAGTAACCGAGCTGAGTAAACTGAAGCGGCAACCGAGCTGAGTAAACTGAGTAACCGAGCTGAGTAAACTGAAGCGGCAACCGAGCTGAGTAAACTTCAAACACAAAAAAGAATCGCACCCCAATTTTGACCCATTAAATGGAATTTTTTGCACTCTTTCAAGGATAAACTCATATAAAAAAACGTCTTATTTGTAATAGACTTTACTGATATGTGATAACCACACCAAATGCTGAGTAAACTGAAGCGGCAACCGAGCTGAACTGGTCATTCATCATGTCAACCGAACCAAATTCATATTCATAACTTTCTAGGCCTCGATCTATAAACACAATTGTAAGCCTTGAAAAATAAACCCAATTTCGAAGGAGTAAGCCTCGATCCATAAAAATTTACTTAACAACATATAAGTATGTCGAATCGAAACAACTAGTTTATTTTACAATAGAAGATGTCGAGGTTTAGTAAGCCAACGTAACAAAATTATCATTATAATTCCTTGACTGAAAAAATATACATGATGGGATCTACTAAAGAAAATGACACATATAAAAAGGGTTTGTAGCTTATGATCAACCTATGATCCAGCTTTACCCAACAAAACCAACCATGTTCAAAACATCAAATCCGAGTTGTTACATGTACTAGAATAAAGTTTGCAAATCCAAATAACCAGTTTTAAATATAGGTAGCTGCAATCCACAAAAGAAAATTACACCGCATGTGAAAAAGAAGATTTCTAGCCCCTAAATATTACCAGCTAGCTTCATTCGTGCAAATTCTGCTTTTGCATCATCCGGTAAGCTGAAGAATAGTTCCAAGTCCTCAGTGTTTCTGACAAGCAACTTACATAGCACCAACTTCTCTTGCATATTTAAGCCCAGGATCTTCCCCACTACAGAATACACTTCTTTCCGAGCAGCCGAAACATCATATTCGTAACCTATTTTCTGCGCAATCTCACGTAAACGTGCCCCAGTTTCAGTGCAGAAATCGCGGAACACAGAGCTCATATCTTCATTTAATTGTGTGGACTTTCTTTTTGATCCTTTACTCTTCATAGTAGAAGTGGAACCTTCAGCACGACTTTCTGATTCAGACGTCATCCAGTCAAATTCATCTCCACCCAAATTTGTTCCCGCTTCAACTTCATCAGGTAACACACCCGTGCCATCATTAACTGCTTGACTTGCAGCATTTCCTATATCCTCTGCATACTCTCCAGTTGCCCTGTCTTTCCCAAAGATATTTACCCAATCGGGATAATACGGCCAACTCTTATACCTCATTAATCGAGCATTTTGATCAACATTTGTAAAAAATATATAATTTGGCATCAAAAGTAGGTTTTTTCATAAAACATATATCAAAAAACACTATTCATTTACACATAAATATGCTATCAAACAAGAGCGTACCTTTACATATAATGCCCATGCCTCATCACTTGCTTCAATCATTTTAGTCGAATCGTTCCAGCCGATGCCCGTTTTAGAGAGCATCGACACGAGGCTACTGTAATCCTTCTTCCATACATGGATCTAGGAGTTAATGTGGGGAGTTCCTTTCAAATCAGTACCTGGTAGTTTTTTAGCCAAGTCTTGCTCTAAAACTTGTAGAAACCCTGTTTTGAAGCCATTTTCTGACTTCCAACCATTTGCAACAACCTCTTTCAATGCAACAATAAGAATTTCTTCCTCATGCTTAGTCCAACTTCTCCTGCCTTTGTCAGCTCTGCGCCTCCGAGTACTGCGAATGTTCTAATCTAACCGTTCCATTTTGTTGAGCTGATGTATTAAAAATTATGAAAATGAAAAAAGTTATGGCATAGGGGACATTTAACTGTAAAAAGAAAACAATCTCATTAACAACAAATAGACCACACAAGTTTGAAGAAGATATCAAGAAGAGGGAAGAACATAGTCAACAATACAATACAAGCGTAGGCTAACTAATAATTCTAAATACATCTCCATTCATTGAACATTGACTGTGCCAATTGGTCTCGCATTTCAGACCATGCTTGAGACGTCTCGACAGTGTAAATAAAAATAGGGTCAACATTATCATCAGTCCCATCACCATCGTCCTCGTCTTCACCAACTTCAATTGGGTCAACATTCATCTCTCTACGGATGAAATTATGCAGCAACACACAAGCCATGATCAACCTGTTTTGTATCTTAATACTGTAAAAACTGTGACTACGGAGGATGACCCATCTTTTCTTTAATATTCCAAAACTCCTTTCAATAACATTTCGTGCCTTAGAGTGGGTCATGTTGAAAAACTCCTCGCTCGTCTGAGGTATACCACTACCATGTCGCCATTCTTTCAAATGGTAACGGACCCCTTTATATGGTGTTAAAAATCCTTCTCCATTTGTGTATCCATTGTCACAAAGATAATAATGCCCTGTAACAAAAGCATGTGTTAATAAAAAAAAAAGTTCATGTGCATAAATATTACTAAGAATGCTAGGGGACTTTCATATAGACAAAAGCACACAACATAAATGAATACCTTCAGGAATCCGCAATCCATTTGGCCTACTGACAGCATCACGGAACACCCGACAATCTGCTGCTGAACCTTCCCATCCACATAACACATATATAAAGTTTACATTGCGATCACAAACACCTAAAATATTAACCGCCAATTCACCCTTTCGATTCCTATATCTGGGTTGGTCGACCAAAGGGACAAGTACTGGTATGTGAGTACCGTCCAATGCACCCAGACAACCCTACATACATGACACAGAACACTGAAGACATAAAAAAATAAACAGAAGTTTTAATAATCAAATTTGAAGGGATTGTTTCTTAACAAATTAAACTAATTTAACTAAAATGAGAGTGTAAATACTACACTGTTTGTAGGCAGTAGTTAAGTAATACCTTAAACCACTTCCACCGAGGGTCGACAGAGTTGTCTTCAACTGGTTCCGGCTTCACTAGAAGTGTGTTATGCAGTTGTAGAACCGCATTTAGGACTTCATTGACATAAATACTAACTGTGTGTCCCGACCTTTTAAAATCAAACTTCACAACACGCATTTTTTTATGGTGTGCAATAACAGACAAGAAAATAGCAACCTTTTCTGGAACCGACACGTATTTTGAATCCTTCAAGCCAACACCATGTCTTAACAAATAACACAACCTATTGAACACATCGCAGCTCATTCGTAAGTTGTTCAAACAATCAGGATCACTGAGTCCAACCAAAGCAGTGAGGTGATCTATTTGTCTTGGTATTCTCTCAGCCATCACGTATCTTACATTTTTTGTTACTTGCTCCCTACCAATACTACAATGATATCCAATTTGTGCAGTAACAACGGCCATTACTACACAAATTTGAATCATTATCTCTTCAATTAGTAATAAAATTTCTGCTCTGCGCCTTGAAATCTCTGGCATTATGTTTGATTGGAAAACTGCAATTGTTCAAATTTAAATAGAGCATAAAAATTTTCGGTCTACGCTCTTCTACATTGTTGTACCAAACTGATATACAAAACAAAACTAGTTTGTATACAAACCCAAACACATGACTGGAAAAATGCAAGCAATTAGAGTAATGAATTACAAACAAAGAGTACACAAAAACGAAGGAAATCAAACATATATTCAAAAAAAATGGACATAAATCCAGAACACGTACACTTTACCCAGAAAAGTAGCACGACATTCACGAGACAAAATACTTCGTCTTCAGTATGTTCTGTTTCAAAAATTGGGCGAAATGAAGCGAAATTCAGCGAGATTCAACGAAGTAAAATCGGAAAAAAGACACACACGTACACAAACATCTGATCTATCAAAAAAGAAACCGTGATTGAAGGAAGTCTGGATGAAAATTAGCAAAGGTTCATCTCGCGTACCTTCGTCGCGTGGAGCAGAAGCGGAGCATAGGGTTTGTCGAGATGAATCTGGCAAATGGCAGCTCAATTTTAGGTTACCATCTTTTATTCGAGGGTAATTTAGTCTTTTGGAAACAAGAGCTTTTTACATGGGAAATTGTATCCTGCCAAACCCATGTGATGTGTTATACCAAAAATTGTTACAACTAAAACCGGGCCTCGTCAATTTCAAGGGCTGGGGTTATTTCAACCAAACACCTTAAAGGGTGTTAATGCTTAATAAATGGTGTGATATCCCTCCTTATCACCCCAACCAATCACACCCTAAGAGTATTCATGTTAAATTTCAGCTCAAAATGATAAGAAATACGCAAGATAAAGATGTTAGAGTACAAGCATATCAAGTTGAATTTGGTTGCAATAGAACTCAGTCCACACTCATGCTTTTCATGTGGATTTTTTATGAGAATGTCATGTATGAGTTGTGACTAATATGACCAAGTTTCAGCTTCATATGTTTTTTTTTTTTCTTCAAAACGATAGGCTTTAATATCATCAAAATGACCAATTACAATCTGGAGGCTAAATAGCCTAATATTCCACAATCGAAAAAAGAACATAGACTTTCTACAGAAGACAAATGAAGGCCTAAACTCCATATAAGGATCAAACCACTAAGACCAAGACACTAAAACATCAAAACCACATACTCAAACAGCAGGTTGAAGACAAAAAATCAGAAGCCCTTCAACTGAACTAAGAACCAGACTACTAAGTTACAGACATTAAATAACTAGATTTCAAAGAAAAAAAAATGCAAGAATAACAGAAAGGAAAGGAGAGGCACCACTGAACCACAAGGACCTAGTGTTCTTCCATTCTATCATGCTACTCTTTGCCATGCTTGAAGAATTTGAATTCCAGCCAGTCTCTATGTGCTGCTTCAAGAATAGCAGTCTCAGGCATCCAAATAGTTTGAAATTTCCAAAGGTTATGGGCCTTCCCCAACCACCAAAGAATGTAGGTGGTTAATTCTATTCTAGCTTATGATATATCTTTCTTATCCAGAGACACCACATTCCACCACCATTGTCTGAAAGTAACTAACTCCCCCATATCAGCCCAATGCACTACAGATAACTTCCAAGTTTTTTTTAGCTCTAGCACAATGCAACAAAACATGTTCAACAGATTTTCAGTCCTCTCCACAGCCACTGCATCTGGGATCCACATTAAGAGCTCTCTTCTTCAAATTCAAGCAGACAGGAAGAGAGTTACTGTAACATTTCCAAATAAAATGCTTGAGTTTGCTCTTAACACTAATGTTCCAACTCCTTTCTCTGTTTTTTTTGTCAGCGGGGGCAGAAATGCTACCCTCAGCAAAATCAAGCTTCAACATCTTATTAAGCACCAAGTGAGAATAAGTGCTATCAACAGAGAACTTACTTTTGGGGTCCAAACTCTATTTCTATTTGTCTAGTAATAAAGGGTCAAGAGACTTGACATTCAAGATAGCTTCAACATCATTTAGATGAAAACACACCTCCAGAAGATCTCTGTTCCAAGTTTTCCCATCAGCCAGCACTATCTCACTATCCAATTCACTATACTCACCCCTGCTTCATTCCATAGAGGCAGTCCATGCACATTTCCCAGTAACCATGGGTCATGCCAGAAGCTGATGTTACTGCCTTGCCTGACTTCCACTCTAAAATTGTCTCTGAATTTATTTCTAACCCCCATCCAATTACTCCACAACCAAGAGACATTATATGGCCTTTTAGCTTTCAAAACAGAAGTGTCATGGAAATATTTTCCTATCAGAACTCTGGTCATAAGCAGGTTTGGGTGAGTGACCAATCTCCAGAGCTGTTTAGGAATGAGAGCCTCATGAATAATAACACATCTTTGAAGCCCAGCCCTCCAGCAGCTTTAGGCATAGTCAAATTTCCCCATTTCTTCTAATGAACTCCATTTTGCAGGTCACTCTTAGCCCACCAAAAGCTAGCAGACAGTCTAGTAATTTCCTTGCACACCCCAACAGGCAAACAGAAGCATGACATTGAGAAGACATGTAAAGTATTGAGAACAGCATTCATGAGAACCTCTGCAGAGAGAAATTGATTCTTCCAACTAACTAATCTTCCCTTGACTGCTTTCAGAATATAATCAAAAGCCTCCTTTTAGGATCTACCAATACCTAGGGGTAAACCTAGGTACCTAGTAGATCTGTGAGATTGAATATTGCCTAGCAAAACACAGATATCAGATTTAAGTTGAGACAAGCAGTTCTTACTGAAGAAAATAGAGGACTTCCCAAGGTTGACCTTATGGCCTGTGAATCTCTGATATATGAGCAGCAAATGCTTTAAGATTCTAGCATGGCTACCATTGGCTTCACACATCACCAAAGTATCATCAGCAAACATCAGGTGGGACACTGCAGGGCTATGCTTGGCAATCCTCAAGCCACAGAAAGAACCTCTATCTTCCTCTCTTTTAAGCAATCTGGAAAACACTTCTGAAATAATGATGAAGATGTAAGGACATATTGGATCACCTTGTCTGATGCCTCTGGAAGCAGAAATAAAGCCCTTGAGCTCTCCATTTATGTTGAAAGAAAAAGTGGTTAAGGAGATACAAGCCCATATCCAGTTTACAAAGACAACATGGAAACCCATTTGCAACATAACCTTCTTGACACTCCCCCATTCAATGCGGTCAAAAGCTTTTTTCATATCCAACTTAAGCAACATGAAGCCTTTCTTTCCTGAGGTATGTCTATTAAGGAAATGAACACTCTCCTATGCCAACACCACATTGTCCAAAAGCTACCTACCTGGTTTATACTGCTTGATTCTCACTTATGCACACAGACAAACAAGGCTTGATTCTGAGAGAGAGGATCTTGACAATTACTCTGTAAGCCACCCCACACAGACTGATGGGTCTATAATGCTTTAGAGTGGCTGGATTCAAGCACTTAGGAATAAGGGAGATAATTGTGTGATTCAAACTCTTAAGGAGCTTACCAGATTCAAAGAAACTCAGAGCAGCAGCACAGAAATCACCTCCGATGACATTCCAAAACTTCTGAAAAAAGATAGGGCTCATGTCGTCCTAGCCAGGTGCCTTCCAAGGTTCAAGACTAAATAAAGCAGAATGAATCTCTTCCTCAGAAACAGGGGCAATGAGGGAGGCATTCAGATCAGAAGTGATAGTACTTGGAATTAGATGGAGAATGTCAGCATCTTCAAAAGAACTCTCAGAGGTAAACAGTTGATCATAGAAATTACAAATATGAGACTGTATTTCTTCTGCTGAGGTTTTCACATGATTAAATTCATCCACCAGAGTTGAGATATTATTTTGCCTTCTCCTCTGCATAGTAACAGCATGGGAATGCTTAGTGTTGGAATCCCCCTCTCTGAGCCACTGAGATCTTGCTTTTTGAAATACTTAAGTGTGGAATTTTAGAAAACTCCTAGAAGATAGAACGGTCAAATGCATGTTTATATGCAAATTTGATGTAATTGTTTGACCAACCAAATGAACTTAGAATAAGCTGAAAGTTTAACTGGAAATGCATGTCTAAGTGAAGTATTTGATTGCTAATTTTCAGTATTTTTGGATATTTATATGATTTTATAAAAATCATAAGGTTTAAGGGGTATATTAGCTCCTTTTAAGTTGTTTAAATAGAAGTATTTGAACATGAGTGTATATACAATCCTAAGCATGCACTTAAGTATATGAGTTGGCCGGTTCGACCAGTGGTTCGAGTAATTCTGGTTCTCATAAATTTAGTCCGAGTTTTATTTATGAAACTTTAGTATTTTTCAGAATGGATTCAGTACAGTTAGATATTTCAGTAAATTCCAGACTTAGTATAACTTTAATGAACCCTTAGAGTGTTCTAATTAATCCAGATAAGTTAGCAGCTTAGAGTTGAGCATCATAACATCTGTTTCAGTATATCTGAGCATAGCACTTAGTATTTGTTTATTTAAATATTTTTCCAGTCTGAGCGGACAACCGTTCCAGTCAGCATTACATTTCAATTCAAGCAGCACAGGTGGGGACCCAGCCTGGGTATTACATTGACTATAATACAATTACCATGTCTGAGGTGTAACACCCCGCTTATCAGAGTAAATTTTTTGCAACTTATTTCGAAAATGCTCATAAATTTTTTGAAATCTTTTTAACTTTACTCTGGATGCTACTAAAACTTATATGCTTTAGAAAATCTGTTTTCTTAAAACTTGGTCTCACAACTGATTTAGACATAAGCAAAACAGATTTTAAATACTGAACAAATATGTAAACTGGACCTGTTCATACTGACAAACAGATAAATTATTTAAGTCTAAAAATACTGTCACACATGTTCAAATCTGAAAGACGTAGCGGAAATCTTAAAAGCATGGCCTAATTATACAAACATAAACTTTATTAAAAGAATACAAACTGTAATAGGACAAGTTCACGATCCACACCACCATAGCAGATCTCACACCTCTGCACCGACCCTGTTACCTGAAAATGGTAATAGTGGGGCATGAGTACTAATCCACTGTACTCCGTAAAAACTCATACTAAAGTAAAAATTAATAATAATATCAATATCATGATCGCCGGTATATATAAGTAAATTGTAATCTCCCGGACACGTTGGCCTGTAACTGAACTGAATCTCCTGGACACTCTGGCCGGTAACTGTGTGCACACTCTGATGGCATATTAAGGCAACTGGCCTCCACCAAAACTTAGGATGGCATATTAAGGCAACTGGCCTCCACCCAAAGCGAATAACGCATATACATACCTTTGACATGATAATTGCTATTATACTCAATGTAATATCCCACCTTTCTTCTTCGAAAATGTTTGAAAATCGTAAGTGTTGCTCTTGGGTAGCTAACTCCTCAAGCTACATAAAAATATACACAATTATACTAAGTACTATGCTCATATACTCAATAAGATGTTTTAACCTCAACTGATAACTTACCCGAATCTTAAAAAGATTCCGGCTATAACTCAAATAAACACTAATTCATGGAACAATTTAACTTGAACTTTTACTTAAGGCCAAACTTAAACCATATAAATTATGATTTCTGAATCTTAGATATTGACTTATACTCTCATGTAACTTAAAATGACTCAGAAGTGAAAATAAGCTAAATTTCACATAATAGATGACCAAAGTACATGAACTTAAAACATGTTCAACTTTTACCAACATCATATATAGTTTATAAGGATTTATAGCTATCAAACTCGGCTTAAACATGCTAGGTACAAAAAAATAAAATTTAAAGCACATTTAACTCAAGTGTTAATCATAACATGAAAATATTCTATTTACATGCTAAACTTCAAAAATTTTATAAAACAGTATAATCAACATATTAAGATGAAACTTGTTCAAATTATTCAACCCTCATGTGAGAATTTTACATAAATGTTTCGTGTTAAAAACTCAAACTTGGACTGAGTACTCTTGCATATAAATTCATCTTGACATACATGGGGTATAAACATTTTAACTCATTCACTTCTCAATCTAAAATCATGAAATTTGGCAAGCATGATCTCAACACATATGTAGACATGTCATAAAAATTTCATAATTTTATCATACATATATCTCAATTTATTCCCGTTCAAAGTCACTGGTGGAAACATGCACATAAAATTCAGCTTGCATGATAAACTTTAAAAACCTATAACTCGAGCTATACTTAACCAAAACACATGATTCTTACTCCTACGTACTCATCATTTACACAAGAAATAACCATAATAATTTTAATATACCAGGTTATACATAGCATGCTTAATTCAAAATCAAACAACACATAACAATCATGCATACGATCTAACATAACTTCTTACTTCATGACATGATTATAAATACTTAAAGGCTGGAACTTTAGCACATTCTAACACATATTAAGGCACTTTAAATTATCTATAAATTATGCTAAAATAATGGCTTATTACCTTCTTCTTCTTGCTTGAAAATAAAATTTGCACTCGAAAATTGATTCTTCACCTCTCCAAAATTTCCACAACTTATTTCTCTCTAATGAGTTATATTACTCTTGAAATTTTTCTTTGATGAAAATAATCTGATTTAAGGCCTCTATTTATAGCCACAAAAGAGGGAACAAGATGATTGAGTGAAGAAATAAACAAACATAACTTATGAAAATTAATAAAGATAAAAAAATCAAATCATAACTTGTAAACTTCCCTAATGTATAGTAAATGCTTAAAAAGACCCCATAATGTGATCTTAATCTGATTGGCATTAAATAATTCGTGAAATAAGGAAAAATCTAGTATTTGTGGAACCGAATTCTGACTTAAAACGAACAATTACCGTACAATCGAAAATTCTAACAATTTAGATTTTCTTCTTTTTCTTTTGGCATTTTTCCTTTTGATGTTAAAAAACTTTTCGTATCTTGTAGTCTTCTACAAATATAGAGAGGAAATAATTTAATTTATTTCTCAGAACTGAAATCGGACTCAAATTCCGACTAGAATCGAAAACCGAAAAACCCAAAAATTTTAAAACCTTCATATTTCTCTCTTAATAATAGACTAAAATGTCTAAATAAATTATTTTACTCAAATGATTAAATTAGACACTCATGTCAAATTAATCATAAACTTACCAAACAACTCGAAATAATTAATCCCTACTAATAAAATTCATTTTGGAATTAATTAATGAGCTGGCTCGATTACTAAATAAAATTTAACCGAGAATACTGTCAACTTAAATTCAAACTTATAACTTATGACTTAATAACTCGACTCTCATCTAGAAACGATCATTATTAATAAAAGTAAATATTTCAAATAATTACTTTTATTAATAACTGATTGGGATATTACATGAGGTATGTATATATTTATCCGCTTAGGGTGGAGGCCAGATGCCTTAATATGCCATCCTAAGTTCTGGTGGATGCCAATTGCCTTAATATACCATCAGAGTGTACACATGGTTACCAGACATAGTGTCCTGGAGTTAGTATGATTTCAGTTTCAGTTCAGTTATATATATATGTATATGTACATATATATATGCCGAAGATCATGATATGGTTATTATTATTGTTGTTTACTTTAGTCTGGGTTTCTGCGGAGTACAGTGGTTTTTCGTGCTCACGCCCCACTACTTTTTCTTTTCCAGATGACAGGGTCGGGCCTGAGGTATGAGCTCAACATGGTGGTTGTGGTCGTGGATTAGGCTAGTTGTCGTTTTGTGGGTTTTATATACATTTCAGTCTGTACAAATATTTTTCCACGTATTTACTTTCGGTGACGTTTCAGTTTCAAACTTGCATGCTAGTATTTTCAGTTTATCAGATTTTACCCGGTCCACTAGAATGACTTGGGTCCGGTACTGCATGCTTGTTTGATATTCAGTTTTCTTTATGTCTAAACCAGTGTTAGACCCAGTTTAAAGAAATTGGATCTTCAGTACAGATAAGTTTCACAGTAGCATTTCGAGTTATGATTTCATAAATTTTGTAAGTATTTTTAGAAAAGAATTTACGAAAAATTTACTCTGATACTAGTAAGAAAGCGAGGTGTTACAGTTGGTATCAGAGCCCGCTTTTGTGTATCTGTATACTACAGCGACGCAGAAAGTTTTGGAAAAACCCAGCCACACCACGCTCACGCCTCGCCGACTACCAGGTAAGTGCTGACTTAAAGTTATAATTATAAACAAATTTCTAAGTCTTTGCTCAGTAGGTTGTCAGATATCCAACCATAGAAATCAGTTTAGATGCTCAGATCGATTCTTTTCCTCGCCGGTAGAATGCCGGAAACCTGCAAATAACTCTCACACCGGGGGTTGTGTCCGGTGAAGAGCCTCCGATGCTTAAGTCAGTATGTGTATGAGTATACTGGAATTGAGTAATGGAAAAATCGTCTTAAGGAAGAAAGGCTCACCCCCTTTATGTAGGAGTGAAATACCTGACCTAAGGCTGCCCGGATTTGATGAGCTGGCTGCCCAAGCTGCCCGTCCGTACTCTAACACACAACACGCATGTCAGAGGTGGCGCGGGACGTTGGGAGCTGTCAGAGGTGGTTGTCGCTATCAACCAATAAGTTCTCGACACGTGTTCTCCTGCACATGGGATGAATATTCTTCTAAAATCCCGTTAGAGGCTCTTTCACGCGCCTGTGACTAGGCCGATCTATGAAGTGTTAAGTCCGCAAAGTGGTCGACCGATCGAGGTCGACTGAACTGCTCGACCGTTCATCTGGTCAAAGGATAGATTGGTCGAGTGCTTGGCTGGTCAACTAGTTGACTGGTCGATTTCGGCTTGGCTTGCTCACGGTATGGCCTCTTCGATCGGTCAGCAGACCGGTTTAGCCTTGTGGGTATAATATCCTTTATCATCTAATCCCCCCACTCTGGTCGAGTCTGGATGACTCGATCTAAGAGTGAATTCGTGCTCGTCGCTTTCCTGGATGGTCTGATGTCAGATATCGACCACCTAGTGAGTTTCCCACTCATTTTTTCAATTAATTCTTCTTTAATTGCCAGTAATAAAGTTGTCTTCCACACGTCCTTTCTGCCACATGTCTCACATGTCACGCCTGTCAGATACTTTAATCATTGCGCCTCCTCGCATAACGCGCCCATTTTGAATGTCGTGTGAGTTAATGCTCTCCACCGTAAGATCTGACTTTAATCCAACGGTTCTCATCTTTCCACCCTTTAATTTTCCAAGGTATAAATTCAACACTTAGCGAATTTTCTGAGTTTTTCCACCTTTGCAATTTTCAAACTCTTTATACTCTGTGCTTCCTCTGCAATACCTTAGCTTCCTCTTCTCGGTGATTCCCCTTGCACTCTTCGGGCTTCCTCAATTTCTTCATCTGCGATTATGAGTAAGTTGTTCCTCGCCTGAATTTACGTTTCCCATGTCTCAGATTTTGCGTTTTTGAGTTTTTTGAATTGGGTATCTCGAATTTGCTTGTTGATTTTTCTGGATTTACGCGTTTTATCCTGAATCTGTGCTCGAAATACTGTGATTTGTTTGTTGATCGTTGTGAATTTTGCTTTTCTTCTGCAATTTTTTGAACTTCCTGTTCTTTCCCCTTTCAATTTTCCGGAATCGCTTTTCCCAAAAAACCCTAGCTTTGAGAACCTTCTCCTCTCCTCCTTTTCTTATCGTCGAAATTCCCCTTTTTGATATTGTTCTCTTTTTTGTTTTTCAAATATTGCTACTTCGACCACCTCCTCTGACTCGGTTCAAATATTTCCCTCTGCACTCGAAGTTGTTCCTCTCTCTATCCTTCACCCAGCTGATACTGTTCCTACCATTGTTTTCACAGCTTGCGTTGCTTCTCTTAACTCAGGGGATACCATAGATAACATTCCCCTCCGCCATCGTCGACCTGCCTTTGGCTCGTTAGATGAGCCAGAGGAGGACGAGGTCACCTCTTCTCAACCTACCTTCTCTATAACTTTGACCACTGCTCCTCTTCCTCTCAACCTGGTAAATCCTCCTTCCGAAAAGCCTTCGACCAAGACCTTTCTAAAGCCTCCACCAAGCGTCAATCTTCTTCCTCCTCTAGCATCTGGCTAAACCCCGAGAAAATCGACTAACCTGCTGGCTAGGCATTCTATGTCCCTTCTTCCTCCGATAAATATGATCATCCCCCAAGCAACTGTTATACCTTCTTTGAAATTCAATTCAAACTCGGCCTCCACTTTCCTTTAAGCCCTGAGCTGCTCCAGATTTGTGATTGGTTCGGGGTTCCTCTACACCAACTTCCTCCTAATGCTGTCCTTTCATGACCACCTTCATAATTCTCTGCCATATCCGCCTGGGTCGCTTCGACCTTGCCTTCTTCCATTACTGCTATGCCCCTTCCAAACAAGGTCGAGGCCTTTACCTAAAAAACCGAAACGGCGCCCACTTCATCAATGACATTCATACCAACATCTCTAAATGGATCGATAGATTTATTTTTGTCGATCCCGATATCCCCTTCCCTTGGCCCTCCGTCCCTTGGGTCAAGGAAGTTTCACAAGAGTCCTCGGCCCCTCATCCGAACCCTCTTTTTGACCAACGGGTCCACACTTAGAATTACAAGTCCGTTGCGTCGGAGAAATTGCTCAAGGACGAGAATCTTCTCCATCACTGTGGCCTTCTCACCCATAAAACTTGTCCTCCACCTACCGATAAAATTCTCGATCTTATTCGTATCGAGAATGATCCAAGTAATCCTCGATCAGTTTGCTCGAGTGCTCATGCGCTCTTTTATTCTCGCTTTATGTAAATGCTTTTGATGTTAAGTTTACCATTCTAAGACAGACAACCAGTCTGAAAATACCACCAAACACTCGAGGATATGCTCTGAGCTTTGGTGTTGGATAGAGGTGCCAAGTGGGAGTCGTTGTTGCCGTTAGTCGAGTTTGCTTACAATAATAGTTATCAGGGGTCGATTCAAATGGCTCCTTATGAAGCACTTTACGGCACAAATGTCATTCACTCCTTTACTGGGATGATGTCGGCGAACGTCGAGTACTCGGTCCAAAGATGATCGAGGAAACTGTTGAGAAGGTAGAATTGATCCGAGAAAGGCTCAAGACGACTCAGAGTCGACAGAAGTCCTCAGCCGACAAACATAGGCGAGACATGCAGTTCGAGGCCGGGGATCGAGTCTTCCTGAAAGTTCGACCGTTGCGAGGGGTCGTTCGATTCGGGAAGAAAAGAAAGTTACATCCTCGTTATATAGGCCCATTCGAGGTTCTTGAGCGAGTGGGCGAGGTAGCCTATCGATTAGCTTTGCGTCCCGAGTTGTCCAGTGTACATAATGTATTTCATGTATCTATGTTACGGAAGTACGTATGCGATCCAGATCATGTGCTTAAGCACAACGAGATTCAGATTAATCCAGACTTAACTTACGAGGAGCAGTCGGTAGCAGTTTTGGACCGAAAGGCTCTTCGGCTCAGGAACTGAGATGTTCCCCTCGTTCGAGTCAGATAGAATCGCCACGAGGAGTCAGATGCTACTTGGGAGCGCGAAGCTGACATTAGGCCTCGTTTTCCAAATTTTGAGTTTTGAGATGTATTTAATGTATATTTTGGATTCGATGTTATATCTTTAGTTCAAATATTTCCGAGGACGGAAATAGTTTAAGGAGGATATATTGTAACATTCCGAAAAGTTATTAATAAAAGTGATATTTTTAGTTTCGAGTTTGAACTATTTTCCTTTTATCAATAAAGCTTGAAGTGAGTTCCGAGCCGGTTATTAAGTCTATCAGTTCTAAGTTCGTCTCTAAGTCAAAAGAATATATTCGGGTAATTGTATTCAGTAACCGAGTCAGATTTAAAAATTAATTATAATTCGTTTATTTTTATAAATGGATATTTGTAAGTTTGGGATTAATTAATTTAAATCGACGGATTTATTGAGGATAAGAAAACTCGAGAAATATTCGAAGTCGAGCCGCGATCGGAACCAAACAAGTTCGGTCTGGGTACAATGCGCATAGCCTAAATGCGTCTAGTCCAAATTAAATTGGTTAGCCACTTTGATAGTTAATTTCCCATTAAGGTTAAGTGAATTTTTTTCTTTCACGTGATGAGATTTCCAACCAATAGGTTAAGATTCCTATCATGTTGTAGAAAGTGGCACTTACTTTATGATTAAGCTAATTAAATATAGCATCTAGCATGACTAATTTGGAGGATTGTACACCTAAGCTACAAATTAAGGACATGTGTCCTTAGGGTGTTAAAAAAAAAAAA
>CACSLK010027751.1:312431-323029 GCA_902706635.1 Striga hermonthica | reverse complement strand
AAAAAAAAAAAAAAAGATGTCCCATGTTCTCCACTAACTCTTCCTATAAATATATTAGCGTATGAATTGAGGTGAATTGTACCTCATGTTACTCCAAACAATTCTCTATACTTATTCCTTATCTTAGCCATAGAGGAAAGAAACCGAGAGCAAAAGAAGAAGGAAAATGTTGTGGCTATTTTACCGCAAGCACACCTCATTTCTTTGCTCTTTTGTTTGGTTATTTGAGGAGGTAAGAGCTCAACTCTTAGCATGTTATGTAGCTGAGTTATAGTACTTCAATATATGCTAAGATGAGCTAAGAGTTTCAGTTTTTAAGTAAACATAAACCTACCATAAGTTCAAGTGTCTCCCACTTGCATGTATGGAGTATAGGTTCTGTTTGTATGCAATTTTGAGCATGTTCTTATTAACATGGTGTAGGAAGCTGAACACATCTATTTCTTATGCCTGTGCTTACATATACATGAATCATGTCATTTGGATAAGTATAGCTCAAGATATAGGAAATTGAAGTTGAATGTGCAAATTGATTTTCGAGTGCTTTGTTTCAGCTGCCGATTAGAACTCGAATATCTCAATTCACAGACATGCTATAAACATGAAATTTTAACGACTTGTCTACCTATATGTTAAGAGTATTCATGTTAAATTTCGGCTCAAAATGATAAGAAATAGGCAAGATAAAAATGTTAGAGTACAAGCATATCAAATTGAATTTGGTTGCAATAGAACTCAGTCCACACTCATGATTTTGATGTGAAATTTTCATGAGAATGTCATGTATGAGTTGTGACTAAGATGACCAAGTTTCAGCTTCATATGTTAAGTGTGCAATTTTATAAAATTCCTAGAAGATAGAAGGGTAAAATACATGTTTATGTGCAAATTTGATGTAATTGTTTGACCAACCAAATGAACTTAGAATAAGCTGAAATTTTAACTGGAAATGCATGTCCAGTGAAGTATTTGACTGCTAATTTTAAGTATTTTTGGACATTTATATGATTTTATAAAAATCATAAGGTTTAAGGGATATATTAGCTCCTTTTAAGTTGTTTAAATAAAAGTATTTAAAAATGAGTGTATATATACAACGCTAAGCATGAAATTAAGTATATGAGTTGGCCGGTTGAATCGGTGGTTCGAGTAATTTTGGTTCTCATAAATTCGGTCCGAGTTTTATTTATGAAACTTTAGTATTTTTCAGAATCGAGTCAGTACAGTTAGATATTTCAGTAAATTCCGGACTTACTATTACTTTAATGAACCATTAGAGTGTTCTAATTAATTCGGATAAGTTAGCAGTTTAGAGTTGAGCATCATAGCATCTGTTTGAGTATATATGAGCATAACACTTAGTGTTTGTTTATTTAAATATTTTCCAGTCTGAGCGGACAGTCGTTCCAGTCAGCACTTACATTTCAATTCGAGCAGCACAGCTGGGGACCCAGCCTGGGTATTACATTGACTATAATACAATTACCATGTCTGAGGTATGTATATATTTATCCACTTAGGGTGGAGGCCAGATGCCTTAATATGCCATCCTAAGTTCTGGTGGAGGCTAGTTGCCATGATATGCCATCAGAGTGTGCACATGGTTACCGGACATAGTGTCCTCGAGTTAGTATGATTTTAGTTTCAGTTCAGTTAGATATATATGCCGAAGATCATAATATGGTTATTATTATTGATGTTTACTTTAGTCTGGGTTTCTGCGGAGCACAATGGTTTTTTGTGCTCACGCCCCACTACATTTTCTTTTCCAGATGACAGGGTCGGGCCGGAGGTGTGAGCTCAGCATGGTGGTTGTGGTCGTGGATTAGGCTAGTTGTCGTTTTGTGGGTTTTATATACATTTCAGTCTGTATATATATTTTGCCACGTATTTACTTTCGGTGACGTTTCAGTTTCAAACTTGCATGCCAGTATTTTCAGTTTATCAGATTTTATCTGGTCCACTAGAATGACTTGGGTCCAGTATTGCATGCTTGTTTGATATTCAGTTTTCTTTATGTCTAAACCAGTGTTAGACCCAGTTTAAAGAAATCGGATTTTCAGTACAGATAAGTTTCATAGCATCCTGAGTTATGATTTCGTAATTTTTGTAAGTATTTTGAGAAAAGAATTTGCGAAAAATTTACTCTGATACTAGTAAGAAAGCGGGGTTTTACAATCTCATTTTGAAATTATCCCATATATTATTTATTTTGTAACTTTTTGTATAGTGGAGGGACTTATGACACATTAGATGATTCTTTCTTTTTTTTTTTTTTTTACCAACATAACATATATATTAATTCACAACAAAATATCCATACATCTGTTTAGAACCAATGGATTGATACTAGACATCAGGAAACGTCATGCATGGTCCTAGCTAACAGAAACAATTAACTAGTTAATAACAATAAACACAGGGCAGCTCAGAACGTAGGCCCCCTTTAAGACCACCTCAGTCTAAATAATTCTACACAAATAACTAACTAATCACAAAAGAAGGAAAACAAGAAGATAAATACAAAATATCATCCACTACCACCTGCAGATTAGATGGAAATGCTTCCTTTTTCAACAGTCTCTTAACCAGTTTCTTGTCCTACAGCTCCACCACCACCTTTTCCCAACCTTCTGCAATCCCTTGTCAGCCAGTCCCTTAATTTCACCATTAATTCTTCCACTCTGTTTGTTGCCTGATAAAAAGAAAGCTTCCACTCTGCCGCCACTGTATCGCCCCTAACTGCTTTTCCATCTGCCACACCTTCACCATTCATTGAACATATAGCACTGAATCACTGCATTTTGTGATCATACTCCTCCATTCAATGTCTGGTTTGGTTCCCCACTAATCTCCCTGCTACTACTAGCATCCTGACTATTAAGCATTTTTACATCTTCATATTCCAACCATTCCAATTTTGCTCTTTGCACCAGTTGTAATTCATCCATTTTCTCCCCTCTAAACAACCATTTGTTCCTGGTTCTCCACAACCACCATAAAATATAGGCAAAATTGCATATTAATACACCATCTTTCACGGTTTTGCAATTTAATCACCACCTTTGCAATTTAGCAATTTAATACACAACTTTGACTATTTTTTGCAATTCGAAGCATAGGGCCGAATTTCGGGCTTTTTGTGCTAATGTGGCAGTTTACGGCTGACGTGGCATTCAGCCTCCTGCATGTAAATTAGAATAAAAAAAAAGTGTTGGCCAAGAGATTTGAACCTTAAACCTTGAGGTTGTATTGTAGTTCCACAACCACCACACCAATTCAATTTAGTTTATAAATTTGGCCGCGTTTTATATATATAGACATTACCTGTGATAAATAAAATTAATAAAATATATTAAATGATAATATATTAAATTTAAATAAATTAAATATATTAAATTAAATAAATGCTTTATTATTTTTATTATTTTTTGTCTAAATTCAAACTTCAAACACATTTGTAGCACAAAATATCGTGCAAGAGGAATCTCTATGATATTAAAAAATAATAATAAAAAAAATAATAAAAAAATTATTTTTTATATTAATTTTTTTATTATTTTTTTTATATAACTACAATACATTTTATATTAATTTTTTATTATTATTTTTATTTATTTTTTATATTTATTTTTTTATTATTTTATATTTATTTTTATAATTTAATTTATTAATTTTTTATTTTTATATTTTTATTATTTTTTATTTATTTTTATAATTTAATTATTAGAATTTATATTTTATTAATTTAATTTAATATAATTTGCATTATCATTTAAATTTAATTTATTTTATTAATTAGATTTATTTAATTTAATATATTTAATTTATTAGAATTTAATATATTTTATTAATTTTATTTATTCACATGTAATGTCTATATATATAAAACGCGGCCAAATTTATCAATTAAGTTAGATTGGTGTGGTGGTTGTGCAGCTACAATACAACCGCGAGGTTTAAGGTTCAAATCTCTTGACTAACATTTTTTTTATTTCAATTAACATGCAGGACGCTCTGTCAGCAAAAAAGCCATGTAATTGACACACTGAATGCCACGTCAGCCGTAAACTGCCACATTAGCACAAAAAAACCCGAAATTCGGCCCTATGCTTCGAATTGCAAAAAATAGTCAAAGTTGTGTATTAAATTGCTAAATTGCAAAGGTGGTGATTAAATTGCAAAACCGTAAAAGGTGGTGTATTAATATGCAATTTTGCCTAAAATATAAGTCGATAAGCCCACTCTGTTAGTATAATTTTGAGCTTTATCAATCTCACAAATGTCCTCCCACCAGTCTTGAAATTTCATGTTGTTCTATTCCATTCTTGTCCACTGAAGACCTGCAATCTTCCACACTTTTATTGCTATTTCACACCAGAAGAATACATGGTCCATATCTTCTACCTCCTGCCCGCACCAGCCACACAATTCATCAACCACCATTGTAACACCTCACTTTGATTTTACAGAAATTTCGAATTTTCCAAAAACCAGAATAAAATTTTCAAAATCATTTTCGAAAACTTAGTGGGTGTTAACTAACATTTTTCATACCCCAAGTCTTATCTGGGCCTACGGGGATTCATTACCCGGTTTTCACAATCGGTTTTCATTAACCAACATAAACACATGAAATAAATAACCAAACATCAATCCCAAAACGACAAAGGTTCATAAGTTTCAAAACCAACACACAAGGTTCGAAAATAGTTTGCACAAAAACATGACGTGCAACAGACTTATTCAAGTTCAGCGGAAGTAATTAAAATGCATAAGTAATTTGACCAACCCAACTCGTCCCTTCCTCGTCACCCGGCTGTTGCTTAACCTGCATCGGTGAAGAGAAGGTGGGGGATGAGCACAAGATGATAAACGTGCTCACCACTATGCACATTAATGCAAGTGTAAGCGTCCGGGTTTGGTTTGGAGTAGATCGGTTCTTGTCTTTGCCGGTAGGACGCCGGAAACCTGCAAATAACTCTCACACCGGGAGTTGGGTCCGGTGAAGAGCCTCCGATGCTTAAGTCAGTATGTGTATGAGTATACTGGAATTTAGAGAATGAATAGAATGTGTTAAGGAAGAAAGGCTCATCCCCCTTTTTATAGGGGTGAGATACCTGCCCTAATAACTGCCCGGATAAGGATGAGCTGGCTGCCCAAGCTGCCCGTCCGTACTCTGACACGCCGCGCACATGTCAGAGGTGGCGCAAGGCGTTGGGAGCTGTCAGAGGTGGTTATCGCTATCACCCAATGCATCGTCGACACGTGTCCCTCCTGCACATGGGATAAATATTCTCCTGAAGCTCAGTCAGAGACCCTCATGCGCGTCTGCTATACACGCGTCTAGGTTTATGTCGATCAGCTTGCTCGATCACTCAGCTTGCTCGATCACTCATCTGATCGATTGATGGGTAGCTCGATAAGTCTGATCGAGCGCCAGGCTACTCGATCGTCTGTGCGGTCGGGCCTTGGGCTGCCCGAGCGCCTGTGTGGTCGAGCCTTAGGCTGCTCGATCGCTTGTATTCCCGCCTTTGGGCTTGGTTTGCTCCCGGTCTGCTCTTTTCAACCGGCTCGCCAGATCGGTTCGTCTTTATACAGATAATATCCTATATCATCTAGTCCCCCCCACTCTGGTCGAGTCAGGATGACTCGATCTAAGAGTGAGTCCATGCTTATCGACCTCCTGGGTGGTTCATCGCCCAATGTCGATCGCTAGCAAGTTTCCCACTTATTCCTTTGAATAATTCCACATTAATTTCCAGACTTAAAATCACCTGTCCCACGTCTTTCTTGTCGCGCCCACTTTTTTGCCACGTGTCCCACATTTTCATGTGTGTCAGGTGCTTTAATGATGACACCACCTCGCCTAACGCGCCCGCTTGGAATACCGTGCAATTTAATATCTCTGTCGCACGATCTAGCTTTAATCCAACGGCTTTCCTTCTTCCCCTTTTGATTTTTCCCCAAGTATAAAGCCAACACTTAGGAAATTTTAGACTTTTTTCCACCTTCACCTATTTTCGATTTTCTCTGCACTCAACCTCTTCTCTGCAAGTATCATTTAGTTCTTCCGCAGTTCTTCCAGCGCTTCTCCGAATTTCCAGCGTTCGCCGACCCACGGTTATGAGTAAGATTCTTCAAACTTGATCTTGCGCTCTCTATGATTCTAGTTTAGATGTTCTTGAGTTTATGGGCCTGTTGTTGAATCTCTGGTATGCCTTGTGTTGAATCCGTGCTTTAAGCGTTTTTATCTGTCTATTGGGTGTTATGAATTTTGTTTTCCTTCTGAAAATTTTCGAGATTTCTATCTCCGCGCTTCTCAAATTCTTCTCTTGATTTTTTTCTTTGGGGGGGGTTGTTCCTTTGGAAACCCTAGTTTTCCCCCTTTCCCTTTCTTCCCTTGGCGACAGCTTCTTTTTGATATTATTCTCTTTGTGTTTATCTTGCTTTTTCAGACTCTGAGACCTCCTCTGATTCAGTCGAAATATTGCCTTCCGCACTTGAGGCCGTCCGTCTCTCTGTTCTTCGTCCCGGCGATACTGTTCCTACACGCGTCTTTCCAGCTTCAGTCTCCTCTTCCAATTCCGGCGATTTTATGGACAATATTCCTCTTTGACGTCGTCGAGTAATCATCGGTGAGCTAGATGAGCCCGAGGTAGATGCAGCCGCTCCTTCTCCCCCTTCCAGCGCTCCTCCTTCTTCACCTCCTCCTGTTATACCCCCTTCTCTTCCCCAGAAATCCTCAACTAAAGCTGCCTCCAAATCCTCGACCAAGACCTCCCCTAAGACCTCTTCTCTTTCCCTTTCCAGCTTTTGGGTAAATCCCTCGAACATTGGTCATCCAATCGGCTGGTCTTTCTATAGCTCGTCTCGATCCGATAGGTATGACCATCCTCCCAAGGATTGCTATACCTTTTTCGAGGTCCAATTCAAGTTGGGATTGCGCTTTCCTCTCAACCCCGATATCCTTCGCATTTGCGAGTGGTTTTCACTTCCTCTACACCAGCTTCCCCCCAACGCTATCCGCTTCATAACCACTTTCATTATTCTTTGCCGCATCCGTCTAGGTCGATTCGATCTAGACTTTTTCCACTATTGTTACTGCCCTTCTAAACTAGGCAGAGGCCTATACCTTAAGAGCCGCAACGGCGCACACTTCATCAACGACATTCCCACCAACCTTCCCAGATGGGTCGACCGGTTCATTTTAGTTCAGCCCGACGTCCCCTTTCCTTGGCCCTCTGTTCCATGGGTTTTGGATGTTTCTCCAGAGGCGGCCTCATCTCCTCCCGCAAATGCCCTTTTCGACCAACGGATCCACACTTGGAATGCCAAGACCGTTGCGTCCGAGAAGCTCCACAAGGACGATAACCTTCTTCATTACTGCGGCCTCCTTACTCACAAAACCCTTTCTCCTCCTACCAAAGAGATCCTCGATCTCGTTCGGCTTGATGATGACCCAGGTGGTCTTTGCTTGGTTGATTTGAGTGTCTCTATATATTTGCTCCTATATCGGTGTAAATGCTAATGTCAGTTTTATCCTGTTTGATGTGCTCGTGTAGAGGCTCCCAGTTTCAACATTCCCTTGAGGAAGGTGCCTCTAAAAAAGAAGACCGGGGGCACTTCTGGTTCGGCCGGGGGTCAGGCCGAGGGTTCGACCACTTCCTCGAGGTCTCGACCAGAGCCGCAGCCACGGTCGCCTCCCTAAGAGACTCCTTTACCTCCGCCTCCACCGCCAGGGCCCCAGCAACCTCAACCGGAAAAGCCACCACAACAGCCTCTACCGCACCAGCAACAACAGCCGAAACAACAGGAACAACAACAACAACAAAAACAAAAGCAGCAACAACAACAACAACGGTAGCCATCTCGCAAGACCTCACAACAGCTACCCTCCAAAACCTCGCAACAGCAACCTCCCAAGGGGAAATATGACTCTCAGTCGACTTCCAAGTCGTCGACCACCTCGAAACCGATCGACCAACCACATAGATCCAGTGATCGCCCAAAAACCGTTGACCGCTCTCAGGGATCAGACGACCGCTCGCAGAGGACCGGCTCTCGGGCTTGTAATCCTAAGGACAACCCCCAAGACCACATCACTAAAAAATCTTCCGACCCCCACACCTCATCCAAAACCAAAACCCAAGAGAAACTGCCGCCTGCCCACCAATCCTCCAAAACCACTCTCGTCGTATCGACCAAAACTCTGGTCGAATCCGGCAAGAGTGATGACGGGGGGCGTGAGTCAGCCTTGGGCAAGCGCTCTCGAACTGAGAAGGGCGAGATCGTTGCCAAGCGGGGGCGTGCGGGCTATTTTCCCTCTGATCCACTAGCCCCGAAATCGACATCTCTCTTGTCGGCCCCCGTTAATGAGGTGGCCGACCGCCTCGAGGGCGCCCTTCTCGAGGATGATCGCAAGAAGGCCGGCGTCACGCTGCCCGAGATTGGCGACAAATTCGTGCAGTTGTTTGCTCAGGTATTACTCCTCTAACTCTACCCTGGTTCTTCTCCTTTTTCTTTGTCGATTCATGCGTTGAATTGCCTTGTCTTCTTTGTTGATAGGGCTTGATCGATTTTTTGCCACTGGCCAAGGAACCTCGGCACAACTCGGGCAAGTCGATCAAGGCTCTCGAGAACACCGTTGGCTATCTGCAGGACAAAAATTCGACCCGTTGGCTATCTGCAGGACAAAAATTCGACCCTCCTGCAGCATAATGCCAAACTCCGCGAGACACAGACGGAATAGAAAACTGAGTTCGACGTCAAGATTAAATCTTTCGACGAAGAACTTAGTAATAAAGGAAAGGCTCTCGCGGAGAGAGATGCTGCTCTCGCGGCCAAGGAGGCTGCCGTGGCGTAAAAGGAGGCCGCCATGAAGGAAAAGAGGCCTTGCTCGATCAAGAGCGGACTGCTCGAGCTGAGGCAGAGAAGGCCCGACTTGATGCGGAGAAAGCTCGAGCAGAGGCGGAAAAGGCTCGGGCTGAGGCAGAGAAGGCTCGGGTTGAGATGGAGGCCACTTTGGCCAAAGAAAGGGCTGCCCATGCTGAGGAGAAGCAAAGATATGCAAATGCCACTGCTCTTCGAGCTCGGCAGATGCTTTGGGCGACGACCACTGGGCAGCTCTCCCTCCGCGAACACCGCGCGCAAGTGGTGGCTGACTTCATGCAGTCACCACAATACTTAAAGGAGTTGCAAGATTTCGGGGTAGACTGCTTTCAGTTTGCCCTGCAAAAGGCCGGGGAGCAAATTGCTGAAGATGATTTCGAGCAGCTCGACCCCTTGGCTATTTGGGATGCTTTGCCCAAGGTGCCCTCGAGCTTCTGCGGGGACCCTTCCTTGCCAGCCGAGCATGAATGGTGGTCGGGTCAGCTCGAAAGAACCTTAGGCCGATCGGAAATTCTAAAGAAGACCTTCGCTCTGCCCGATGATACTACTCCCCCAACTGCCATGTTGGTCGCAATGACTGAATCTATTCGACGACGTCCCCTTAATGAAGCCTGCGATTCGACCTCTGGTACCGGCCCTCAGCTCGACCCGAATGCTAGCTCGAGCAATGCTGACTCCGCCGCCGCTCCTCTACCGTAGATTAGCATTATGTTTTTCGCTTTGTCTTTCTTGAATTAGAACCATGTACCTTAATGAACTTTGTAATATCCTTGGAATGGAAATGTTTTTGCTTTCAGTTTGTCTTTATCTTTTATAATGCTTCTAGGTAATTAGACTTGGTGTTTTCGTTGTAACTCTTCCATTTGGAGGATTAAAGCAAACTCCAAGGCCGGATCGATGTGAACTTTAATATATGATCAACAGGCTTTTACTGGTCGGCCTATTCTTTATTTATCGAATCAATGTTTGTGTGTTTGCCTCATGACCGCTTAAATAATTTGCCCTTTAACGTGTGTATATATACACATGCCCACCCCTGGAGGCGGTCGAAGCATGCGACCGTCCAGCCCCGAGGCCTTAAACATGACGGGTTTTAGAATTTTGAACACATGCCCACCCCTGGAGGTGGTCGAAGCATGCGACCGTCCAGCCCCGAGGCCTTAAACATGACAGCTTTTATAATTTTGAACACATGCCCACCCCTGGAGGTGGTCGAAGCATGCGACCGTCCAGCCTCGAGGCCTCAAACATGACGGTTTTTAGAATTTTGAACACATGCCCACCCCTGGAGGTGGTCGAAGCATGCGACCGTCCAGCCTCGAGGCCTCAAACATGACGGGTTTTTGAATTTTGAACACATGCCCACCCCTGGAGGTGGTCGAAGCATGAGACCGTCCAGCCTCAAGGCCTTAAACATGACGGGTTTTCTGCACCATTAGGCTTCTCTTCTATATCCTTGCTTTCGTGTTCGTTTCCCGATCTTGAAGTTGCGCCCTTCCTAATGCTCGTGCCTTCGGGCTTTCCATTGTGGTCTCCCTTTAGTCTTCACACTTGCCCACCCCGAGGAATGTTCTAAACAGGAGGTCTTCGACCAACCTGCCCACCCCAAAGAATGTTCTAAACAAGCGACCACCCAACCCGAGGGCCTCATTCATGGTGGGTTTTGGTCTTCACACTTGCCCACCCCGAGGAATGTTCTAAACAGG
>CACSLK010027751.1:284403-294739 GCA_902706635.1 Striga hermonthica | reverse complement strand
GACCTATGTCACGAGATCAGTATCAGATTATTCAGACCGGTATCAGATATCAGTTTTAGTTTCAGTTCAGTTATATATGCCAGGATCATGATATTGTTATTATTTTCAATGTTTACATTAGTATGAGATTCTGCGGAGCACAAGTGTTTTAGTGCTCACGCCCCCACGTATTTCATTTTTTCAGGTCGCAGGGTCAGGGACGAGGAGTGAGCTGGCGGGCAGTTCAGGATATTTATGGATATGTATATATGTCTTGGCCACGCTGTTATTCCGCTAAAATTTTCAGTACTTTTGAACAGCTTTGATTCGACTTTAGTCGGTTAATATATTATAACCATTTTCATTATCAGTTTAAAATTTAATGGTTTTCAGAAAAATCCAGTTTTTTTCACGGTAGCACTCCGAATCAGTTTTCGCAAAAATTAATATTTTCATTACTTATTCAGAAAAATTGCGAAAAATGCGTACTCCGATTTCAGTAAAAAGTCGGGGTGTTACAATGACACCCAAATTGAAATAATGCAATATTCATTATGCAAATTAATTACAAAAAGTAGAGAGTTTTACAAAGTTTCTTGCATAAAAGTAAAATACCAATGCTAAATACCATTAATTCCAATAAAATATTAAAAATACCCTAAAAAATACCAATGCGAAACAATCTTTATTCTCTAAACCTCCACGGACTTCAATAAACAATCTCTTGAGAACTCTTAAAGTTTCACCTGCAAAAGGAAAAAAAAAAAAACATGAAGCCTAAAGAACAAACCTCAACTAAAAAAATTAGATAACTCATTAATATGATTTCAAGCACAACATAATTTCATATTATGTTAACATTTACACAACATACTTTAATATTATATAAACCAATCTACACATCATGTCTAATAGCACACTTCATGATTTAGTAAAATATTTAAAGATTCAACAAAGCCTATATCAATCTTCATGGTTCAACACGACTTACTTCAAGAAATATTCACCACAGCATGCATCAAGATTCAAGAATTTATAAAAGAATACATCATACATCCATCCTATTACACAGCATACATCGAGGTTCATTACACAGGATTTTCAATCATCACTTTCAACACACTTCATCGATTTTCAAACTTCTTCAATTATGAATTCAAGAATACTTCATCAAATTTGATACAGTGTCAACATATATAGTTCATCAAACTTTCAACATATTTCATGATAATTCAAGAATGTATAATTATGGCTTCATTCAACAAATTTTCCATTTACATATACAAAATATAAAGATTCGGTTTCAGTATACTTACGTTTGCGAATTCATAGTTATTCCATGAGCGATCATTAGCTGCATCAGCTTGTTGAGACTTTCACCCTGCTGGCCAACTTGGCTTCGTAAATCATTCACCTCATCTACGTAGTCAGACACTTGTGTCTTTAGACTGCTCACTTCAGTCTCGGACTCTTGTAGCTTTTGCTGTGTCTGAAGAAGATCCTTGTGAACTTTCTGTGAAGCTATGTCAAAGGCTCTGATGCGTTTACTTGGCGGTTTTGGACCATACCCAATACCTTTAGCATAACCTGTTCCATGCCAAAGGACCTCGAAGACAATTTCTTCTGAACTCTTTAAGTGCCTTCCCCTTCATACTTTCCTTTTGTTTTTGTCATAGAATCCTATTAAAACATGTAAAATAAAATATATATTAATGAAGACTATGCAAATACAAAATTTTTAAGAATAGCACAAGTATTTAATTACCCAATTCTGCTCAGCTTCTGTGGATGATCACTCTTTCTTTTATGAAAAATGCGTGCGTTTATACAACTCAATGCAATCACATGGATCTCCATTTAGCTCTTTCTCAAACTGACAACAGTGTTTCCATGAAATTTGAACACTTGTTATTTTACAAATAAAAATTATTGAATTGTTTGATATATTATATGATTATACATTATTTAATTTGAAAAACAAGTTGTCAGATAACTTACAATCTCATTTCGCCGAACTGTAAATGGTTTTCTTCCAGAGATATGTGGGGCTCGCAACATTTTCCTATTTCCCCCATTCACATAACTTATGCGCTGCAACAATTTTTTTTTGCCGAAACGATTGAGGTATTATATTAATAAAACCCACACATAGTGCGAAAAGAAAGCAGCCAATAGATGAATAGTACAACAAAAGACTGATAAAACTAGGAGGTCAATCCGAAGATCGCCTAGAGCCTACTAGCAACGCTAGAATGAGAAACTCGCAACTACACAAACTACCACGAACAAACTAAAACAAGTAGAAAGATCCCAACAGGATAATGCCCGAGTGTGGGATCCCACAAGAATAATAAGGTCACACCCGGACTCTCAAAGACCAAATGGCCCCAAAAAATCACGAACCTAAACCACACAAGCACAAACACAGATAGAACAACTAAAAAGACAAAACTAACAAAAACAAACATAGCCCTTCTCCAATGAGGTAACCGATCCCAGCACAAGGCACCACCAGAACAAGGGCTAAACACCCCGCAGCTTGGTCAAAAGCTGGAACGCCACTCCCGCCACTGCCTAACGCCTAGCAAGGACGATTCCCGAGCCTCGAACCGCTCCAAGGATGAAGCCGACCCATAGTCGGAGAAGCACCGATCAGTCCCCCCACACGCCAACTGCCCAAGAATCGGCCAAAACCACTGGCCAAGGCCCGGGCTTGCCGGACGTCCGACACTCCAGGGGAAGCGAATCAACCACCTCAGCGTCAGCCGACTCAACTCAAACGAGCTGAGCCACCGGAGTCGCATCCCACCCCGACCACTCACCTCCATAAAGCCACCCAACCTGAACCAGACGCCAAGCGGTCGAGCACCCACCGGACACCGGGTAGAGAAGAAGCCAACCAACAGCCAGCCACCATAGCCTCGACTCGGAGAACCAGAAGGTGGAACCACCACCGGCGAACTCGAACCGGCGAGATCTACCGACGGCGTAGGAGAAGTGCCATCGGTGCAGAAGCACGGGATAGCAAGAAATTGGGGTGAAAAGACTCAGGAATAGGCCATCTGCCGGCAAAGGAATCGGCTAATCGCCGGGGAAGGCACTGAAATCTCAAAACAGCGACTTGAAAAAGCGGAAGTTAGGGCTCGATGAAGAGAGAATTGGGCCGCTGCAACAATGAAATAACTCATATGATGGCATACCAAATTATTAATTCCTGTATTTTAATTGATAAAGGACATAATACCTTATAATGTGGACTCACAAAATGGTCGCACAACTGTTCCCAAGTTTCATGACTTGGACAAAAGGCTGGTTTGTTTGCCTTAGCCTCTTAAGTGGAAGCAAACTTCTTGTAATGCATGTGCAACTTGTACCTTTTCTGACGGCTACTACATTTCATCCTTTCAATCAAGCATTGTTTCACTCCAGGGGCATCAATATTAACATCTAGATGCATCTAAATAAAATAAAAAAATATGGTTAAATTGTGATCAAACTTTATTAATCTTTATAAGAATTTATAAAATTACAAACCTGCATATGATCAAAGTGTCAAATCTTTTTCCTCATCAGTGTCTTTCCACTTTTTGGGAACTGGAAGTACTTCTTGGGTCACTATGCCTATTTGAGTTGAAAGTTTTGTGGACTGCTCACCATTTACTGGTCTTCCTACGAAAGGATCCAAATTAATTTTTATTTTATGTCCCGTAGAAGCAAATTTCTTCAGTATCCCTTACACCATTGTCTGACCACGACTTCTTTTCTTTGAAGATGAACCACAACCTATACAAGAACGACAACATCACGTATATCCAACCCAAAAATGATGACACAAATATCAATTTCAGCCAAATGATCAATAATGTATACATAAATTAGACATTTGAATCACGATCATTATGTCATTTTTCATGTCAAGAACTTGAAGTTATGATTGACAAATTAAAACTATTTCAACATCTTCAAAAATAGGCAAGAAAACACATATTGAAACACTTATTCTCATACACAACCACTCCTCTTAATTAAGGATTATCCTACATTCCCACTATTCAACTCAAACATTTAAAAACAAAGAACTTAGAAGAACCACTGACCGTCTAACAAATTGTAATTATCATAATATTATTCCTTCAAATTCATATTGTCAAAATCTGGAAATGTTTACCTAGGGAATCAGTTCTATCAGGTGTTGAATTTTGATTGCTCTCATTTGACTGGTTGGGAAGACTATCGGAGTTTGACTTAATAGAATCTTGAGTAGCTGGAACGAGTGTTTCCTGTGTATGTGGAATAACTGTCTCTTGATTAGATGGAACGAGTGTGTCCTGTGTAGTTGGAACAACTGTCTCTTCAGTAGATGGCATGACATTGTTATGAGGAACAGAGTCACTTTCAGCAACTTGATTTTCTTCAGCTTATTCATTTGGAGCGGGTGACTTATCATTTGTTCTGCCTTTAGATGGAGTACTGGGTTTTGGTAGTACTCCTTTGATTCCCCTTGCTGGATCTGAATGAACCTGCTTGGACAAAAATCCTTGGGGAACTTGATTCGACTTTGCCATGGATCTCGTAGTCTTGTTATGCTTAACCCAGGAGCCATTTCCTCAATCTGCAAAATAAAATAAGTTCATAGTATTAGATTTATATTAAAATTGATGTCATAACTATAAATTAATCACATAAAGTTATTTGCACCATTTCAAATAATGACACAGATGGACGAGCTGCAAAAAGATCACTTGGAATTGCAACAAGAATATCGAAAGCAAAAGAGCAAGCAGAGGAAATCATCATGTTGGACACTTGGATGGCGGAAAATTAGAAAATCATTTCTGTTTAACTCCAAAATGGATGAGGAACACACTGAAGAATCCCGTAATAGTCGCAACTTATGCAGAAGGCAAGCACTATCTTGAAAAAACTTATGCATATTGCATATCATCTTCCTATATATGTTCATATGCAGCAGAAAAAATACAATAATACACATCAGTTAAAACAAGTAAATAATTCAGCACTCAACCTATATATGTAAAAATTATGCATTCAACCTATATATGTTATGATTATTAAAAAACTCAATGGATAAGTCACTAAGTCAGATAAACAATCGAGCCTCAAGTATTTCACCACCAAACAACGATGGTCAATCTGCTGGGTTAGAAAACAGAACGAAAAAGCGAAAATGCTTATGCTTACTTTCATACAAAACACATGGTATACCAGATTTTTCACTATATTTTTACGGCAACACAAATCAAGCATTCAAGCAATAATAAAATCCAAGAGACCACTTTAAAATCATAAAAAATCAAACTCCTATAAAAAAATCGAACTCCTATATTTAAAAACCTCTTAAACAACTTTTATTATTTACATTCCAGATATTAAATTAAAATCCAAAATCATATACAAAGAACATGTATTAAAAATCTATAATAAACACTAGTTAAAACTCACAACATTCGAATTCACTTACCAGGCCAAAGTTCAGGATGATGTACAAATTGATGATCGAAAAACAAGACCCTCGATTTTCTATTGTGCATCGTCGGTTCGGATGACAGAAATATATAGTACTGAAAAATTTGGAGCGGCAACTGAAAATTGTGATGCCCGCCAACCATTTTTTTCACCAAAAAATTAATCTCTATCGCTCCAAAACCCATTTCTGTTTAGGAATGGCGAATTACACTCAAATCTCCCAGATTATCGGGTGTTTGAAATGGAAAGAATGTTTGTTTATGTGTGAAAGGAAGAAAATCTGCAGGCGAGAAGACGAGATGTGTGTGAGGGCGAAATAGTAAGAAAGGATATATGATAGTATAATGCTATTTATTTTCTTTATTTTTTAGATATATTTTTCGGTACAATAAACATATGTGCATATATATATATATATATATATATATATATATATATATATATATATTCATTTATTTCTCAAGTTATGAATACATCACATATATATATTTCATATATATTGATAAACTAGTACAACGCCCGTGTATTACTGGGTGCTTGCTAAATTTTTCCTTAATATCTAAAATTAACTAGTATGTAACCCGTGCGATGCACGGGCTAGTACATGTTTTGGAAAAATTTAAAAAATTAAAAGGTAATTAAATAATAAGTTATTATAATACGTATGACATTCATAAAGTAAACATAAAATCGTCATTGTTAAAAAGTTATACATTATTAAAAACCTCCTTATATACAACGTTATTAGTTTGATTACTGGGTAACTCATCGTCCCCACAAACTAATATTTTTAACCCCTCTTATTAGTAACACGTGAAACAGCGACGTATAACTGGCCATGACTAAAAACAGGTTTTTTCAAGAACAGTCCAACATGTGATAAAGACTGACCTGACTCTTGTTTATGGTCATGGCATAGAAAACCATAAAGGGGAAATTGCTTCCGTTGGAACTTAAATGGAATCCTAACATCAGAAAGAGTTATGTTCATCCGAGGAATCAACACCTTCTCACCTGCCTGATCTCCAGTCAATATCCTACATTCAAGAACATGTGGACAGAGCTTCATAACAACCAAACGTGTGTCATTACACAGACCCATAGAATGGTTCATGTTTCGCAACAACATGACCGGAGTTCCTATCTTCAAATGCAACTCATGGTTCGGCATTCCCGAACACTTAATGTTATTCAAGAACTCGGGTGTGTGGAGATCAGCCAAAAAGCCATTGCCAGAATCCGACTTAGACGTACTGTCATAGCTCAAATATGTACGACCTTCAGCAGAATTCATATCCGACATGTATTGATTGATAGACTCAACGACCTTCAAAGTAGGCGCTAATATAGCTCTGTCCTTCAAATAACTTGGATCGTCAGTTGCATTTTTTAACATTGGATAGGTACTTTCGATGATTGTAGCAATTGGATCATCTGTGGTTTCCAATCGTATATCCTCTGGAATGTCAATCGCGGCACAACCATCATATGATCCTCCTACAGTCCCATCTCCAATGCTCGCAATCCACTCAGCAAATGTTGTTAGCTCATCACGTTCGTCTACATCTGAAATGCTCTGAAGACGCATGTTCTTTGTAAGTCGCAACACATTACAATTCCTCCAAATGTCGGAAGAATTAATAGTTGCATTCACAATGTCCTGACGACTCCCCTTTGGAATCACTGGAAGTGTTTGTCGAAAGTCTCCACCAAATACAACATGTTTGCCTCCGAATGGCTTGTTACTGTTGGAAGGGTCAACTGCTCTCATAATAGCCTGCAATGATGTTTCTATAACTTCAAAGCAATGTTTGTGCATCATCGGCGCCTTGTCCCATATAATGAGAGAGCGTCGTATTATAAGTTCCGCAAGAGGACTTGCCTGGTCGATATCACAGGATGAAATCGAGAGTCCAGTTCTTCCACCAGGCAACAAAAGAGACGCTGTTCCACTTGATGCGACACATAAAACAATTTTACCCTTCGGTCGTAACCCCACAGACAACGTTCTCCACAAGTAGGTCTTCCCTGTCCCGCCATATCCGTATAAAAAAATACACCACCATTAGCAGAATCAACAGCGTCCATGATCTTTGAATAAACATTCTTCTGCTCGTCGGTCATTCTACTAAGAAGTGCTTCGTGCTCTACAGATAAAGCCTTCCGATCGTAATTTAGCTCATCCAATATTAAGCGATTCGAAGTAGAGTTACTATGATCTCTGATTGGATAAGACATGGATGAATAATCACGAAGACTTGTGTCGCGCCTTCTCATACAATTTGTTGTATTTTCTATTAAAATACAACAACTAACAATTGGTTTATAATTTATATTAAAATCTACATCAATGCAATTATTAATAATTGTTAAAATGTGTATCCGATATTGTTAAGTATATATATTTGTTTATCTAATGGTTCGTAGTTATTTTAATGATGAATTATTAGTAAAGATTATAATATCCCGATTATACAACAACATGTATTAAAATAATGAAATCATCATTAAAATGATTAAATCATCGTTTCAATCTGAGGAATATTCAAAGACAATGGATTAAAATTGAAGATAAAAAATTCATACGAAAGCAGTGCAACAATTCATATCAAATCCAAAAAATATGAAAACTAATTAATTTTTATAATTGTTCCAAGCTTAATTATTTATACGTAGGGAAACTTCCATCGTATTAGAAAACAATAGTCCTGCTATGGAGCACAAGCATCCACCGGTGGTTGGTTGCTTTGTACATCCCATTATTAATTTCAACGTCGTAGTCCCTGAGTGCATATATATTGCCTTGCTTAAATACACCTCGAAATGCACGCATATGCGCAGAACGTATACAATATGAAGTTATACAAAATAATTTAAATAATAAAATTATGGATGTTAGTAATATATAGATATAACATATCAAAATATTACCTCACGCTCTAGAAAGATGATCTCAAAAAAATTATTGGACTCCACGTCAAATTTCATCTCAATAATTAGAATGACTCTCAATATCAAATAAGGTTTATTGGATCTATTAACAGCATTGAGTGTATCAAATAACTCTCGCATTTTTTTTAATATTTTCCGGAAATTCTATGCATTTTTTTTTTATGGACAGGAATTTGAGAAGTTGATAAAATATGGTATCTATATATATAGAAATCAATTAATATCGGCTTTGTCGTTCTATTCCAAAAAAAAAAATTATTAATTTCAAATAATTTAATTGTTGAGAGTGGCTTTTAATTACAAACTTATGGAAAGGGAATAAAAATTGGATGGTATAGGATTTTGGGTATTTTATAGGAATGTAAATATTAATCTTTACATGAGAGTCCAACTTTAATTAGTTGATGAATTAAAATATTAATATTTATTTTTTTGTTGGCAGACTATACAAAAATTGCATGATATGCGGCCACAAAATGTATCTTATGGATTTGTACGCTTGAATTATCTTGTAGAAGATATAAACTATTTTTGTATTAAATCTGCACAAGTATAAAACATGTTGAATAGGAGATTTATTCCATAATGGCGTGAAAAAATAATTTTTATTCCATATTGGGTATGTACGTTCCTTATCGTAAATAATGGCGTGAAAAAATAATTTTTATTCCATTCCTTACAATAAATAATGTTAATCGGGGATAATTAAGAGTGATTTTATGAAATTATGTTAAATTACTATTTATAGGCAGTAATTAATGTTTTTGGCGGGAAATAGTTTCTAAAAATTAATTAAGTTAATCCTTATTATATATTAATAGATTATTTGAATATAAAATTATTTTTATATAAATATTTTGTATTTATTTTTATATAATAAAATTGGAGGATTGAATCTAAACATTATCATAATATCTGAATGAACTCAAAATAACATCTAAAAAATATTTCTTACAAATATTTGATATAAATATTATATTATAAATATCTATAGTAATATAAAGAGGTTGTTGGAAAAATATAAAAATAGTATGTTTGACTTAAAAATAATACTTTGACTTACTAATTTGAGTAATAATTACTACTTTAAGTAATAATCATAGAGGTCCCACACGTTAAATTAATTAACATAAAATTAAGTAAAAAAATAAATCACGTAATTAATCTTTCCATCCATCCTTCAATTTCGAATTTTGTTACAATTTTTCGGATTTTGTGGTATTTATTCTTTCACTAATTTCATAATTAATACAAATATCCAATGATAATTGAATCACAAAAATATTGGAAACCATCCTTGCATGTATAATATTGTTAAAAAAAGGTTCACGGATTTTTTGGGATTTTATTTTTTCATATGTTTCATAATTGTTACAAAATTTGTTAACAAATTAAAACGAATCTGTAGGAATTATTTTGTCCACAAATCTCTACATAAATTGACACCACACTTAAAAAAATAATTTTCTACCCAAATTATTGGAATCCATCCTTGCATTTCAAATATTGTTAAAAAAAAATGTTAACAGATTTTGTGGATTTTTTTTTCACACATTTCATAATTAATACAAAATTCCTTATCAAATTGATACGAATTTGTAGGAATTATTTTGTTCACAAATCTCTACATAAATTGACCCTATACGTAAAAAAAATAATTCCTTACAAAAAAAATTGTCTATTAATGCCTTCCCAATTTTAATGGAAATCTATTCAATATATCACACGTGTTTCATGCTAAATGGAAGTAATCAATATCTCATCCAAATGAATTCCGATTTTGTTTTAACTAATTACAGCAAAATTTGTGCGACTTCAATTAAATTGAAGTAATCAATCTGTCATCCAAAAATATATGATTTTGTTAACTAAAATGCTACAATATTTGTACACGACTTTGCACATTTACGAAAAAGAT
>CACSLK010027751.1:259062-270861 GCA_902706635.1 Striga hermonthica | reverse complement strand
CCCCCCCCTGTTGCAAAGTGAATACCAACGTTTTGTACCGCATCGTTGCGTTCTAAAAACTATTGAAGGACATACCTATAACGTAACAATGAGTAAGATAGGTGATTACATATTCTTGGCGGAGGGATGGGTTGAAAATGTTAGGTTCGAAGATATCCGCATTGGGTACATCTTGGTTTTCGACCGCAAAAGCTTATTTGAATTTAAAGTTTGGATTCATATTGAGACTACCGTTGCAAGAGAACCTCAATACCTTTTTAAATTGGACATTGCACGCACTCACATTGAACGCGCATGACTGGTAAGCATTAATACAAGCTCAGATTATTATCCACATACAGTAGATAATTATTTTTTAAAGAGCAAGTTGTTTTTCTTATTCAGCCAATCCCAATGGATTTCTGGAGGACTCGTATCGGAGGGAATTGCAATAACAACAATAAAGCCATCATACTAATTTCTGGTGCTAGATATGGGGCTAACATTATTCATGTACATGGGAAAAAGCTTATGCAAGATGGCACAATGAGAGCCCAACAATGGACTTGAAGAAGGATCTGTGGCCATATTCAGGCTCATCCCCAAAGATTTGATAACTTTTAGAGTTATTATGAAATGACTGGTGCAATGGATGATTTGAACTACTTTTGTTAGGATCTAATACTAACGTTTAATATGGACAACGAGGTGTCGTTGTATTTGACTATTTTGCTTATGTTTGTGTTTGGAGTTTTGGTGTGAACATTGGATCAAAGTCATTGTAACTTATTAGAATTGTTGAACCGTTTGTTTCATCTACGGTGTTGGTACTTTTATCGTCAAATTGACAATGCGTGCTTGTACTTTTTTTTGGGCCGTCTTAGTTTCATGTCGGGTTAACGTTTTATTTTATAGCAATTCAAGCGCATGAGTAGTGTTCTCCGTTTTATATCGTTGGAATAGTGTCTTTGGCATACGTTTAAGAAAAATTCTAGATAAACAACCTAGATTACAACACACATTACAACGAAATAGTAAGTCAAATATTTTGACAAAAATAGATTGCAAATTTACTATCATACCCTCTTTTAATTTTACAGAAATTGCTAAGTAATCTTGTAAAAAGAAATGTTTCAAAAAAGAATGAAAAAACGAGCAAAAAGGAAATGTGTAATCTTGCAAAAAGAAATATTTCAAAAAAGAATGTAAAAATGGTATCAGAGCTAGATAACGAGTTAAAAATAAAATAATAATTAAATGAGTACAAGAAAAATATATTTTGATATAGAATGAGAAATACAAAATATAAAATGGATATAACAAAGTATATTTACTTACAAGAAATAAAAAAATTAGATTTTTATTTTGATATGATGATCATATGTGACAGAAAATTAAAAATATTAATACAAATACAACAAGTAACAATTGCATAAAATAACAATATACGAAAATGCTATTTTGGGCATATAAGAAAAAATAGAAAGATAAAAATTATGAATGATCCACCAAAAATGTCAGAACAAACAGGAACACTTATAGAAATAATAAAAAGACTCAATTAAAAACATTCGGAAAATTAGACGAAACAAAAAAAAAAATTATAAAAGAGTTAAAAGATTTAATACAAAAAGAATGGGAAAAATTAATTAAATCAATTCGAATAGAACCGCCAATCTACATCTATGTGGTTGCGATTGTTGTTAATTTAATCAATATACCTACACATTGGATTAGATGGTATCAGTTTAGAAGAGTTAAGAATTTCATATTTTTCCATAAATGTCAACAACTTATGATTGCAGATTATAGTCAAATCTGTATAATCGAAGTCAATTATACTATAATCGAGTCAAAACTAGTATAATCGAAGTCAATTCTAGCATAATCGTAGTCAAATCTCTATAATCGAAGTCAATTATACTATAATCACGTCAGACCTAGTATAATAGAGTCAAATCTGGTATAATCAAAGTGAAACTAGTATAATCGAAGTCAATTATACTATAATCGAGTCAAAACAAATATAATCGAAGTCAATTCATCATCTCTCAACCAACCTGCTTCTCACAACATCTCGCATCTCGCCACAACAATTCCCTGATCTTCGACTCTCGCCACCCACAAATTCTCTGCTCCTCGGCTCTCGCTACCCTACATCCCCCGCTCTTTGGCTCTTGACTCCCGACTCAAAGGTAACATATTGTTTTCATTGGAGATGATGAATAGCTTCACCCGAACTTCAGTTGAAATTGGGTGCTTTTCTTCATTCACTTGATGATTTATATTTTTTGTTTAGTTTGGATGATAATTTATTGAATTAATAGAATGAGATATAAATGACTGATTGGTTCTTGCTGTTTTGAGGATTGAATTTTTTTTATTTGATGATTTGGTCTGATGATTTGGTGATTGGGGCTTTGATTTAGTTTGTGATTTGGTTCTCGTGAATATAAATGAATTTGGTGATTTGGTGAAATATAAATGATTCACTGGTTCTCATGTATATAAATGTATTTTTCTTTGATTTGGTGATAGGGGCATTTTTACTATACAACTGGGGCTGTTCTTTTACTGTGTGATTTGTTCTGAGATTATGAACACACTGCTCTGCCCACATGACACATTGACTGCTTCTGAGATTATGATCCACTGCTTTTTTCCATTTTGAGTTTAAATGTCAACATCTTATGATTGCAGATTATTTATTTCTTTTTTTCTATTTTTTTGCAGTTGTTCAATAGGTACATATTAATATGGATAAGACTTAGATGAGAGAAATCAAGTGGTCTAAGACTTACGTAGATGGCATAAACAAATTTATGGAATTTGTTTTAACTTACATGGGTCGAGATTGTAATGTTATGTGCACGTGCATGCAGTGTCTGAATGTAGCAATGCAAGATCAAAAGACAGTGAAATTTCATCTCCTGGAAAAAGGAATTGATCCAAGATATGTTACGTGGTTTCACCATGGCGAACCATTGATAATGGGAATCAAGATTTTGATGAGGATGACAGAATCGAACCAAATTCAGACGGTGATGGTGTGGAAGAATTAATTGCAGACCTTGCCGAAGAGTACCGGGGGGAGAAACCTGATGAAATGTTGGATGGAGTTGGGATTGATACTGGAGGACTACCAGAATATCTTGAGGCACTCTTGATGAATGCCAAAACCGAACTATACCCAGGATGTAAGAAGATGTCAAGAACTTCTTTCATTATACAGTTGCTTCATTTAAAAGTTTATAACAAGTTGAGTAATAAAGCAGTGAATATGATATTGAGGCTCTTTAAATCATCACTTTCTGATGGGGAGACACTTCCAAGTTCATGTTATGAAGCAAAAAAGTTTTTGCGGGATTTGGGTTTAGGTTATGAATGTATCCATGCATTTAAGTATGATTATGCTTTATTCTGGAAAGGGAATAAAAATCTAGAGTCTTGTCCAGTTTGTGGGACTTCTCGGTGGAAAATTAATGATGGGAAAGGTATGAAAGTACCTCATAAGATTTTAAGGTACTTTCCCCTTAAACCAAGACTCCAACGTTTATTCATGTCCCAAAAGACCTCTAAAAAGATGTTATGGCATAAAGAAAAGCGTATTGATGATGATTACATGAGACACCCGGCTGATTCCTTAGCATGGAAAGACTTCGATAGTCAATATCCTGATTTTGCCAAAGATCCCAAAAATGTTCGCCTAGCATTAGCATCAGACGGTTTTAATCCATTTGGCAATTTGAGATTCTTTTCTAATGTTGTCTTTGTTGATTCCTGGAAAGAACTCACTAGGAAAAGACACTGATACTTACTTACAGCCTTTAATAGAAGAGCTAAGTGAACTGTGGCTGCATGGGGTACAAACATTTGATGTCTGTTCTAAACAAAAATTACAACTGCATGCTGCTGTGTTGTGGACAATAAATGATTTTCCGACATATGGCGATTTATCAGGATGGAGTACGAAAGGTTACTTGGCTTTTCCCCTTTGTAATGGAAACACAGATGCGAGTAGACTGCGGAATAAGCTATGCTATATGGGACATCGTCGTTATCTTCCAAAAGATCATGCTTGGAGAAGAAGCAAACTATTCAACGGGAAAAGAGAACTTGCGGATCCACACAAGTTAATAATAGGTGATGATGTGTTAAAGCAACTGCAAAAGGTGGATGAAATAAGGCCAGGAAAACATAATAATAAGAAGCGAAAAAGAAAGCTTGAAGAGTTGAACTGGACAAAACGTAGAATATTTTTTAAATTGCCTTATTGGAGTAAGTTGAAATTAAGGCATAGTTTAGATGTAATGCATATTGAGAAAAATATTTGTGATAGTATCCTGGGAACGCTGATGAGTATCAGGGGGAAATCAAAGATACAATCAAGGCAAGGCAAGATTTAGAGGACATAAATATACGAAAAGAGTTGCATTTGACTAAAAGAGGGGAATGGGAAATACTTTATGCCGCCGGCTTGTTACGTGATGAAGAAGTCAGAGCGGCGTGAGTTCTGCGACTTCTTAAAGTCGTTAAATTCCCTGATGGTTACGCCTCGAACATCTCTCGTTCAACTGATCAAAAAATATCTAGGATGAAAAGCCATGATTGTCATGTACTCCTTCAAAGGATACTTCCGATTGGTGTTCGTGGATCTTTAAATAAAGAAATATGTGTTGTGTTGTTAGAGCTTGGACATTTTTTCCAGCGGCTCTGTTGCAAGAAGTTTAAGAAATCTGAACTGAATAAGATGAACGAGGAAATTTGTTTGATATTAGGCAAACTTGAAAAAATATTTCCTCCTGCATTCTTCGATGTGATGCTCCATTTGCCTATCCATTTACCAAATGAAGCCTTACTTGATGGTCCTGTTCGATTTAGATGGATGTTCCCAATAGAAAGGTAATATTAAAATATATCAATTTTAATTAATAAAGAGTATATAATTTATGTTCTTGAGGGAGCTGTGATGAGACATTATGGGAAAAAAAATCTGGTGCCTAGCTGATCAGTTTGATGCTTGTTATTTCACTTTGTCCTCAGTTCTGGTATAATTTATCTTCTTGTTTGGGTACTTTGTTTGCTGGTTTGAGTATAGTGCTCTTGAGGGTGAGTCTTAGGCTCCCACAGCTTTCTTTGTTGATTGTTGTGTTTGTTCCTTGTACTCAGTTGAGTAGGCGTGCTTGTGAAATTTGTTTAGAATTTAATAAAGTTTATCGTTCTTAAAAAAAAAAAAAAAAAAAAAAAGAGTGTATCAATATTTTTCCAATAACTTGGTATTTGATACAGATAAATATGACTATGTTTCGTTTTGTAGATCTCTGGGTGATTTTAAGCAGACTGTCCGTAATAAAGCACATCCAGAAGGATCAATTGCAGAAGCATACATTGTGAAAGAGTCTTTGACCTTTTGCTATATGTAATTAAGAGGTATTGAAACAAGATTTAATCGAGATGAGCGGAATGCTGATATTTCTATCAGTGATAATTTGTCAATGTTTGCACAAAAATGTCGCCCTTTTGGTGCATCAAACTTTGTGGAGCTATCAGATGAAGAATTTGATGTCATTCAGTGGTTTGTTTTTCAAAATTGCGAGGAGGTTGAGCCATATATCAGGTAAGTACATAATTATAATGTTCTTATAATTTGAGTTATTTTATGTAAGTTTAACCTCTTATTTTTTATTTGTACATAGAAAACACAAGGAAGAGCTTGTTTTAGATGGTTGTCAAGATATAGAGAAGGAGCATAAATATCAATTTCCTGGATGGTTTATGAATCATGTGAGTTATATTTGTATGATTTTTATTATACTTTTAAAAAATTCATTGATATATTTAGAAAATATCTATTTTCACCCCGTTTTGAAGTCTTGATAAGTTTTTCACACCGCCCAATAAAAAGCTAAGTTTTTCACCCCAGAAAGTGCGAAGGTTATGCGAAAACTGTCGCATATTCATCGCATAACTGTCCATATGCGAATGATATACGAAAAACTGTCGCATAACTGTCGCATATCAATTGCATAATTGTGCAAAGGCATTGTGCGATAAATATGCGACAGTTATGCAATTGATATGCGACAATTATGCGACAGTTATGCGAAAAACTGTCGCATAACTATCGCATATCAATTGCATAATTGTGCGAAGGCATTATGCGATGAATATGCGGCAGTTATGCAATTGATATGCGACAGTTATGCGACAGTTTTTCGCATAACCTTCGCATATGGACAGTTATGCGATGAATATGCGACAGTTTTCGCATAACCTTCGCACTTTCTGGGGTGAAAAACTTAACTTTTTATTGGGCGGTGTGAAAAACTTAATGTGTCTTTGTTATGGGGTGAAAAAGATTTTTTCCCTTTATTGAAATTATTTATGATCATACAGATGGTTGAATTGTATCAGAAAGAGCCCTCACAAGTCCATGAATCATTGTATTCTCTTGCTTGTTCGCCTAATAGATGTATAAGAAAATATACTGGTTGCATTGTTAATGGAGTGAAATATCTGACGATAGAACGTGATGGTCACCGGCAAACTCAAAACAGCGGTGTTATGGTAGAAGGGAATCACGGTGATGATACCATTGATTTTTACGGTACTGTATCTGAAATTATTCAGTTGGAATATGTGAGAAATCGAAAAGTGGTTATATTTAAATGTGATTGGTTTGATCTTGGACGGAAAATGACTGGGCTACAAAAGGAAAGAAACATTATTAGTGTTAATGTTGCGGGGAGATGGTATCAAGATGATCCATACATATTTGTTGATCATGCCAGACAAGTTTTCTATCTCAATGATCCTAAACTCGGAAAAGATTGGCGAGTTGTGCAGCCTATTCAACATCGTCATGTATATGATGTGGATGAGATGGATGAAGAACATGTGACTGGTGACACGTTAGTAGCAGATGTTGTATATCAAGAGAATGACATCGGGGGTGATTGTAGAGTTTCTCTTGATGAAGTTGCATCATTAAATAGATACGACGTGGATCAGGAGGATCTGATGGAGTTGATCATTGAAACGTTACACGAGAAGGAGGCTACAAACATAGAGGACGTCAATGAGAACGATGAGCTTGATGATATCGACTGGTAATTTTTTATTTTTATTTTTTTACTTTTTTTTTTTGTTTTCAAAATTTTAATTATAAATAAATATGAGTATGATCTGATAGTGCAAAAATGAGAATAGCCGTTTTCATCATGTACATGCTGATGTTAGTATAAGAATAGCCATTTTTTTAATATGTTTTGAAATGTGCTTTATGTTTGAACAGAGGAAGAGGCATAGGAAGAGGCCCTTGAGTTAAATGGAAGGGACTTGAAGAAAATTTCAAAACTTTTTATCTGCTGAGATTTGAAAAATAAACTTAGTTGATTTTGAAATGTGTTTTCTTGGTTGCTGTTGGAATTTCATTTTAATCTACCACATTTAGGAGATCAAGCTATATGGTCTGGTTTGGTCTGTTAAGAATGTTATGGTTGTTGAACTTATTTTATTTTTATTTTTAATTCTTATGGTTTGTGTAGTTGGGGCTTCATTTTAGGAAACCGATGTTGGGTTCCAATTTGTAGTTTGAATGTTATTTAATCATAAGTGTAATTTTAATTACCTACAAACAGTGACGAGTCTTATTTGTCACATGGAAATTCATCATTTTTAATATAAATGTGACGAATGTTTATGTATTATAATGTTGCGTCACATTTAGAAAAAATATAGTGACGAATTAATCGTAAGTGTCATTTGAAATACCTACAATAGTGGCGACACTGTTTTGTCACATGGAACTTCGTCATCTTCTATATAAATTGTGACGGATGTTTATATATTATAATCTCTCTTCACATTAAATAATAATATAGTGATCAATTAATCGTAAGCGTCATATTAATTACCTACAACAATGACGACTCGTTCGGCCACATGGAACTTCGTCATGTTTCTTATGAAATGTGACGAATTTTTATGTATTATAATGTTTTGTCACAGTATCTTATAATATAGTGACGAATTAATCGTAAGCGTCATTTGAAATACCTACATTTGTGACGACACTGTTTTGTCACATGGAACTTCGTCATTTTCTATATAAATTGTGACGAATGTTTATATATTATAATGTTTCGTCACATTAAATAATAATATAGTGACAAGTTAATCGTAAGCGTCATATTAAATACCTACAACAATGACGACTCGTTTGGTCACATGGAACTTCGTCATGTTTCGTATGAAATTTGACAAATTTTATGTATTACAATGTTTCGTCACATTAAATAATAATATCGTGACGAATTAATTGAAAGCGTCATTTTAAATACCTACAACATTGACGACTATTTTCTGTCACATGGAAGTTCGTCATTTTTGTATAAAATGTGACGATTTTTCATGTATTATAATGTATCATCAAATTAAATAATAAAATAGTGATGATTTAGTCGTAATCGTCATTGTAAATACGTACAACAGTGACAAACATTTTTTTGTCACATGGAATTTCGTCATAAATTGTATAAATATGACGAATTTTTATTTGTAGGTGACGTTTGAGATAAATCATCATAAAAAGTTAGATTATGTGAAGAAAAAACCATTCTTCAATGACGAATGGAACAGTCGTATCGTAGTCAATGGTATAATGACGACTTTTAAAAGTCATCACTGAAAGGCCATATATGGTGACGATTATTTATTCATCACGCGAAATTTGTCACTTTTTCAAAGATTTGTTGTAGTGGCTTTGAGAACTTTCCTCTTATCTTCCTCTTCCTGGAATATAAACTGGAACAAATTGACCCCAACCCAGCTAAATTGACACTTTTAACTCCAATAATTTTTTCTATTGAACTGCTTTCACATTCATGGATCCCAGGTTCCACATCAAATTGCTCTAATGTCACTCCCATCTTCTCTTTTCTGAAACAACAAACTTATGGAACTTGTTGATCACTTCCTGCTCCATATCTCCTTCAATAAAACCAGAACCTTGCACCCCAGAGAGAAGACTCGACTCACAGCCTCTGATATAAACCCTAATACTGACCAATCTTGGGAGAGATCTCCCCGATAACTGTTGAACTGAATAGAAACCCTAACACCCCGATAAGCGATCACACAAGAAGAAAGCAAAGAGCAACCGATCATAAAAGAAAGAAACAAAGAGCGGAAATCCAAAGGAATTGGAACTAAGAAATCCCTAGAAAGAGAAAAGGGTCTCCACACCGATGGACCTCCTTTTGGACACATTAGATGATTCCACCAACAGTGAGTTGGAAAAGTTCTCACTCTTACTGTTTGTTTGTATATTAAAAAAAACTCAATTCATACTTATTTTATACTAAAAATCTAACTCAATTTTGACATAACTCCAATCCTCAATATTATCAATATAATTAAATAATACCAACTAATCATTCTTACACATCATATCAACTTTAAGTTACTACTAGTACGCCACTCGCGCGTTACCAGCATGATGTTAAAATGATGTTAATGAAATGTAATTTAATTAAATAAAAAATATTCATAGAATATGCATAGAGAATTGTCGTTGTCGTCTCAGCACGCCATACCGCTGTCGTCTTCTCGTTCTGCCGTCTGTACTCCGCCACAGTCTCATTCCCGCCTCCCGACCACCCACCGTACTGATAGGGTAGAGTCGTGAACATTAGGGGTTGAAGGTTCCACAATTTGGAGGGCCTTATTTTGTGAATTAAATAAAAGTGAGGGACTTCACTCTAATTTATGAAATTTTGATTATATTCAATTGAGTACATTTGGTTAAATGTGTAATTATGTATAATATATAACATTGTCTTTATATTTATTTATACATATATATACTAATTTTTTTAAAAAAATAATAATATAAAATATTAAATAAAATATAGAAATACTAAAAAAATATTATAAAAAATATTACTTTATATATATATTTTATACATATATTAAAATAATAAAAAATATTTTTTAACAAATAATATTAAATAAATAAATAATATAAATTAATGAATAAAAATATTGAAATATTATATAAAATTTTATAATATAAATCATATATTATTTAAATTAATTAGGTTAAGTCCTTTAACTAATCAAATAAACTAATTATTTCGATTTGTTCTTAGTTTGGGTTGCAAATAAAAAATCAACTTTGCGTAATACACAAATAGTATTCTGCATAATAGTGTGAAACATGATGCACATTAGTGATTATCAGATTGCACAATAATGTTAATTTTGGAATACTCATTATTAAATTTGTCTAAAATTGAAATATACCAAAATATACAAGCAAAATAGATTGCACAAAAGTGGTATACAAAATGCACATTAGTGCGAGTGGAAATGCACATTATCAATATCAACAAAATAAAATTTAAAATTTAAAATAATTAATTTATTTTTTATATTTTAAAACTAGAAATTACTAGTGATGGCTTATGAATTGAAGTTTAGGGTAAGGCAAAGTTTAAAGTACTAATATATATTTATAATATAAAATAATTCTTTTCACTATTTAAGTTAATTTGTTTAATCGATCGAAAAAAAATGATTATTTTGCTATGTTTTAGTTTGATCCGGCTCAAATCTTGAAAAAACGTATGTAGTATGAATGCACAATATCGTTATACAAATTGCATGAGTGAGAGAATGCACTGTATACCTAATTACAAAATCAATCATTCATTTTTTTTTTTTTTTTTTTTTGTTAATCGCTCAACTCGATCATTCGGACTTGACAATTTCATATATTATGGGCTAATTGTTAAATTTTTAAATTCTAAATGTCTAGGCGATGATAATTATGTAATTTCATAATAATATGATATATATTTTTAATGTGTATATCGTCACACAATATTGTGAATTTCATATAGTGTTATAGTTCATTTTATTAATTGATATTGTGCATTTACTATTTTTATAAATCATATATTTAACCCATGGATTAAGATGTAATATATTAAAATGTTGAAATTACAAATATGTCCTTGCAACTTATCAAATTCTCAATGTGAAGCCCTCATACACAAACATCATCTTCCAGGTCTCTGCTCCTCCGTCGACCCGCCGCCGACCACCGCAACCTGAGGTCCGACTTCCAGAGCTCCACCACCCCTTGTCTCAACGTCTTCCTCGTTCGTTCTCACCATTTGCTGCCATCGCCGGAGTCGAGTTCCGTCGACTCTCTTCCATCATCGGCAGCTCGCTCCTTCTGCAGACTCGTGTCCATTGTCCACAACACCTGACGTCGCGACGCTGCCTTCCTCGGCCACCTTATCTACCGGACTTCTGAGCTCGTCTGCGAGCAACATGCTGATGGGGTTGTTTAAGTATATGGAGAATACGTAGAGCGAAGGAGATCGAAATGAACACGATGGAGATGACGACGTATTGAAACAGTCAGACGCCGATGACGTCTGCCGATGAAAATTGTAGAGATTTGCAGCTCGTGATTCTGTGAAATTGGCATAAAATGAAATAGAGAGAGAAATAGAGAACGACGAATTCAACAAACGGAGGCTACCGGCGGCGACGGGCGGCAGCATGTAGCGGCGGATTGGTGGATGAAGATGAGATGGACGGATCCTGTGTGCAAGTTGTGACGGGAGGATTGCGATTAGAAATTGGGGTACTGGAAGAGTTAGTGGTGGGATCCACTGCTGACTAAAATGCATAAATGCCCTTTGCCTTTATGAATTGAACATAAACATCACCAATATTTACTAAATGTCAACCGCGAATTAATTAATATTTAGCTTCATCTTAGTCGTTGCAGTAACGCATATCACA
>CACSLK010027751.1:237475-249827 GCA_902706635.1 Striga hermonthica | reverse complement strand
ATGTTGAATGTTTGTCCGTGATTTGTGCATATTGAGATCCTCATGGGTTCCAACAAGACGAGCATTCTCCGAAATCGTCCGAAGGCAGCAACTTAGACATGGGTGAACAGCAACAAAAACAAGCTCCTCGTAACACCCTCCGAAACTTAGCCCAACCGGTTATCAGGCCAGTCACTTCATGCATTTGTTTGCCGAATGTTGCACAAAACTATGAACTCAAAATGATTAATTACAATCAGTTGCCGGCATTCCACGGGCTCCCTAGCGAGGACCTGCTCAACTTCATCCGGGAATTTTACAATGTCCTCAACACTTTCCCTCTCGGCGGGCTTAATGACAAGCAGTTGAAGAGGAGATGCTTTCCTGAGAAACTGAAGGACCGGGCCAAGGCCTGGTTCATGACGCTTGCACCTGGCTCTCTCACCACTTGGACCGAGGTGTACTCAAAGTTCATTGGGAGGTACTACTCTCATCAGAAGACCCAGGAGCTTCGGTCACAGATCATCTCATTTGCTCAATTACCGAATGAGTCTCTTCATGAGGCTTGAGAGCGGTTCAAGGATCTCCAGCGGCAGTGCCCCCATCACAACCTTTCTCCTGGGCTACTCATGAACTGCTTCTACGATTCCCTCCACCAGAACTTGCAGTATAGGGTTGACAACACGGCAGGAGGTGATATCGGAGCAAGGATAGTCGAGGAGATGTTTTAAATTTTTGAGATGATGAGTACGAACTCGTCGCAGAAGAGCACTCGAGGCAAGAGAACTATAGTGAATGAGGTCGGAACAGGCCATGACTTGGTGGCCCAACAGCTACCTGAGCTTACTAAGCAAATGAGGTTGCTTACCGCACGAGGATCTCAACCAGTTAATACCTTTGTCGTTGACACATGTGGGGCATGTGGAGTCCCAGGGCATAGGTCCGAAGTATGCCCCTCATCATTCGAGCAGGATTCTGGAGAGCAGTATGCGGATGCCAATGCTTTACAGGGATACCAGAACCGGCCAGGCAATGACCCATACTCAAACACGTACAACCCCGGATGGCGGAATCACCCCGCTTTTTCAAAGTCTAACAACTCGAATACCCTTCAGCCACCCCGTCCGAACTTCATGCAGCAACAACCTCAACCCAACTTTGTACCCCGGCCGAACTACCAGCCACAGCAGCAGCAGAGGGGATCGGAAGCGGGGTCGAGTTCAAACCTTCAAGACGATGTTGCAAAAATCCTTCAGTTCATGGCTAACCGTGAGCAGAGGGATGTTAATCAGGATGCCTCCATCAAGCGCATAGAGACACAGTTAGGCCAACTGGCCGCTAGGGTCGGGACCAGTGAGACCGAGATGAACAAGGGGAAGTTGCCTAGTCAGCCCGAGCAAGCTAAAGCTATCACTGTGCTCAGGAGCGGGAAGGAAGTGGACAACAAAGTGCAGATGCCCGAGCCCGAGGATCAGGAGACTCGTTCAGAAAAGATAAAGGAAGCAGAGTCCGGGGAGGCGTCAGATGAGCCGGTGATACATAAGTCGCCGAATCCGTACAAGGCGCGCATTCCCTTTCCGGACAGACTTAGGAACGAGAAGCAAGAGAAGCAGTTTCGGGATCTTTTCAGCATGCTCTCCAAGGTGAATGTCAACTTGCCACTCCTTGATGTGATAAAGAATATGCCATCTTATGGTAAGTTCTTCAAGGACTTGGTGACCAAGAAGAGGAAGTTTGAGGATGGAGAGAAGGTAGTTGTGTACGAGGCCGCAAGTGCAATGCAGCACGACATGCCCAAGAAGGAACGTGACCCCGGTGGTTTCATTATCCAGATATCCTTGGGAAATGAGAAAGTAGCCTCGGGGATGCTTGACCTCGGGGTCGGAATTAACCTCATGCCCTTCTCGATTTTTCAGAGGGTGGGCCTTGGGGATTTGAGGCCGACTCGCATGTGCCTCCAGTTGGCTGACCGATCCATCAGGTACCCGAAGGGGATAGTCGAGGATGTTCTCGTGAAGGTGGGTAAGTTTATCATTCCAGTGGACTTCGTTGTTCTAGACATTGGGGATGTGCACGAGAATGGGAAGGATCACACTATCCTTCTTGGGAGACCTTTCATGGCGACGACTAATACTCTCATCGATGTGAAGAACGGGACTCTGAATATGACAGTTTTGGGGAAGTCGGTGTCTATTTCTGTCCGAGAGGCCATATCCTTACCCTCAGTTAATTTTATAGAAGAATGTGCTTTCATTGATCTTACTGGCCCTTTTTTTGATGAGATGGTATTTCAGGAGTTTGAGGACGTATCGTTGCCGGCTTTCGAGGAAGAGGAAGAGCCTACTGTGGAGCTTTTTAAAGTAGGAGAAGGCCACTTCCGAGCTGAGGCCGCACTTGAGCTTAAAGAGTTGCCCAAGCACCTTAAGTATGTCTTCTTAGATGATGCCCATCTGAAGCCGGTGATTATTTTTGCTGAGCTCGACAGAGAGGAGGGAAGAGCTTATAGCCATGCTCCAAAAGAATCAGAGAGCAATCGGATGGAGCTTGGCAGACATCAAGGGGATCAGCCCCTCCACGTGCATGAACTGGATTATCCTGGAAGAAGGAGCCAAGTCGTTTCGGGATAGCCAACGACGGCTAAACCCGAATATGATGGAGGTAGTGAAGAAAGAGGTGATGAAGTTGTTTTCTGAGGGGTTGATATATCCGGTGGCGAGCAGTGAGTGGGTCAGCCTCATTCATGTGGTGCCAAAGAAGGGAGGTATTACCATGATCGAGAATGACAAGAAGGAGTTGGTCCCTACCCGCATCATTATCGGGTGGCGCTTGTGCATTGACTATAGGCGACTGAACGCTGTGACCAAGAAGGACCACTTTCCATTGCTGTTTATTGACCAGATTCTTGACCGTCTCTCGGGCCATCAGTTCTACTGCTTCTTGGATGGACTTTCTGGCTATTACCAAGTGGCCATTGCACCAGAGGATCAGCCCAAGAAGACATTAACATTACCCTTTGGCACCTTCGCTTTCAGACGGATGCCCTTTGGCCTATACAATGCCCCGGGCACGTTTCAGAGGTGCATGTTCTCCATCTTCTCGGATATGCTTGAGGACTGCTTGCAGGTATTCATGGACGACTTCCCTATATTTGGTAATTCTTTTTCCCATTGTCTTTGTAATTTGTCTAGAGTCCTTGAACATTGCATTGAGTCCAATCTGACCTTGAGCTGGGAAAAGAGTCATTTTATGGTTAGAAGTGGAGTTGTCTTAGGTCATGTTGTTTCTTGTAGGGGGATTGAGGTCGATAAGGCCAAGGTGGATGTTATTGAAAAACTTCCCCCTCCTGTGAATGTTAAGGGGATTATGAGTTTTTTGGGGCATGCGGGGTTTTATAGGCGGTTTATTAAGGTTTTTTCTAAAATTAGTCAGTTTTTATGTCATTTGCTTGCTCAAGATGTGCCATATGTTTTTGATGATGCTTGTTAGTGTTCTTTTAATGAATTAAAGAGCAAGCTTGTGAGTGCCACTATTGTAATTGCCCCTGATTGGTCAATTCCTTTTGAAATCATGTGTGATGCATCTAATCTTGCAGTGGGCACTGTTTTGCGTCAACAAGTTGATAAGTTGCTCCGAGTGATTTGTTATGCTAGCTTGACTCTTAATGGGGCCCAACATAATCATACTACCACCGAGAAGGAACATCTAGCCGTGGTCTTTTCTCTCGAAAAATTTAGATCATATATTTTGGGTTCTAAAGTGATTATCCACTCTTACCATGTGGCTTTAAAGTACCTTTTGAGCAAAACTCATTCTAAACCACTGCTCATCCGGTGGATCTTGTTGCTGCAAGAGTTTGATGTTGATATAAAAGATATGAAAGGTTCTGAGAATGTAGTTGCTGATCACTTGTCACGCATAGTACCATCTGATTCATCATCTTCATTGATTGTGCTTCATTCTATTAATGATAATTTCCCTTATGAGCATGCGCATGAAGTGTCAAAAAGTGTATGGTATGCTGACATTGTGAATTATTTGTGTTGTGGTAAACTGCGGCCTAATCTCTCTTCCCAAGAGAGAAAGCGTTTTGTTGCTGTGTGTAGGGATTATTTCTGGGACGAGCCATTCCTTTTCAAGATGGGGAAGGACGAGGTGCTTAGGAGATGTGTTCCAGAAGAGGAGCAAGCTGATGTCCTCACATTCTGCCATGCGTTCCATTGTGGAGGCCACTTTGGCGGTCAGAAAACCGCCTTTAAGGTATTACAGTCAGGATTGTTTTGGCCATCCCTTTTTAAAGATGCTCATACTTTTTGCCGTTCTTGTGACTGATGCCAACGAACTGGGAATATAGGTCGCAAAAATGAAATGCCCTTGACTAACAACCTTCAAGTCGAAATTTTTGATGTTTGGGGCATTGATTTTATGGGACCGTTTCCTAAGTCTAATGGCTACGAGTTCATTTTACTTGTCGTAGATTACGTGTCTAAGTGGGTTGAGGCTATCCCCACGAATACATGTAACGCTAATATCGTAATCAAGTTTGTGCAAGGGTATATATTGAGTACGTTTGGGTTCCCAAGAGCGATCGTGAGTGATGACGGGAAGGACTTTTGCAACAAGCTTTTCGAGAAGCTGATGAAGAAGTACTGCATAACGTACAAAGAAGCTACTCCTTATCACCAACAAACTTCGGGCCAGGCGGAGACAAGCAATAAGCAGATAAAGGCCATCATAGAGAAGACAGTCAACTCATCAAGAAAGGATTGGTCGAGCCGGCTCGATGATGGCTTGTGGGCGCAACGAACAGCATACAAAGGCGTCTTAGGCATGAGTCCATTCAGACTCGTATATGGGAAAGTTTGTCATCTACCGGTGGAAATTGAGCATAAGGCTTTGTGGGGCGATCAAGAAGGTGAACTTTGATCTAGATGCCGCCGACAAAGCTCGATTGTTGCAACTCTCGAAATTGGAAGAACGGAGGAACGAGGCATATGAGAATGCCAAAATCTACAAAGACAAGGTGAACAGACTCCACGATGCTCACATTGTTCGAAAGGAGCTGGTACCGGGCATGCAAGTCCTTCTCTACAACTCTCGACTTCGTCTTTTTCCTGGAAAACTTAGGTCCCGATGGAGTGGCCCGTATATTATTGATGAGGTGTTGTCTTTTGGGGCCATTAGACTCCGGAATCCAGCCAATGATGAGCTATTTACGGTTAACGGGCAGCGAGTGAAGCCTTACTTCGAGGGAGAGTTCGGGAAGCATCATGTCGAGACCATCGGTCTCGGTGAACCAGCGTATCCTTGATCTAGCTGAGCTTTATTTGTACTTTGTATATATATATATATATATATATCTTTTTTTATATAAAAAAATAATAATAATAATCTGTCACGACTCACGATATATGAGTCGCGAGTCGCGAGTTACCCTCGGAATTAGGCCGACCTCTCTGTTTCTCTCGCGACTCGCGAGCAAAATGTCGCGACTCGCGACATTGGTGGTCGCGACTCGTGAAACTGTCGCGAGTTGCGAATAGCCCCATATTTAATCTCAATCGGCCTCAGTTACTTTCGCGAGTCGCGAGCCTTGTCACGACTCGCGACCTTTCTCGCGACCTGATGTCGCGGCTCGCGACGTAAAAGTCGCGATTTACCTGCCAGTTAATTAAAATGAATGATCTTTTCTTTATTTTGCAGGTACCTCATTCTCGCTCGCGACACACAAAAGAGAACTCTTCTCCCTCGTGAAATCAACCCTCGTTCAACTCGTCACCTCCATCACTCACCTCGACAGCTCCAACCACCGCGCATCTTCCATCTCCGACGACGCTACCGTCCGGCGAACTTACCACAGCCCTAGCCTCACGCCTTTTTTCTCTCAATTTCTCATCCCCGTACATACTCAAGGCTCGCGACCATCAACCCTAGGTCAGTTTTCCAGCGCCACTCCACCAAGACCGACCTCCGCCGGCAATGAGCAATCCTCAACGCCCGTTCACTCCGACTAGAACCGTCCGAACAACTTCTAAGCACCACTCAGTTGTTTCTTCTCTTGCGGCCGGTGTCCTTCAAACCTAGTCTGATTTCCGGCACCTTATCTCCGGCCAGCGTCTCTCTCTCGCCGGTGTTTTCTCAGGCCACCGTGCATAGTCATTAATCCGCACCTTGTCTCCTCCGGCTGCTTCTTGCTCGTTTCACCACTGTCAAGCTCGGCACCTCAGTTTCCTTTTGCGGGTAATTCTGGATTTTCCCTACTGTGCTTGACGGTATACGAATTGTTTAAGTGGGTTGTTGTTGAATTAGAGTTGACATTGGGATTCTTGGGAGTTACTATTGTCCATTGTCTTCAAGCTTCCATGGTCGAAATTGTGCCTTGAAAGTGTTCAAGGAATTGCCCAAGTGACATTCTTATTCAACATGGTTATCAAGCGCAACAAACGGAAGTCTACTCAAGGAGAATTGTCTTCCCAAGCCGAGCCGGTCGATCTACGGGCACAGTACAATGCCCCCTTCACCATCCTCGACGAACGAGAGGGGGAAATCTACTCCCGGCTCGCGAAGAAAGAGGTCCTGAAGTCCAAGACATTCGACTTCGCGTTGCTTACGGACCTCGGCATCTTGGAGACGGTCGAGCATTACTTAGAGGCGCTACATATGAGGAGATATGCCGACGTCTTCCACCCGACTTACCGGAAACTCTCGAGTTCTTTAGTACACTTGAGTTCCGACGGGAAGCTGATGGATCCGACACTATGACTTGTCGTTTGCTTGGGACCCGTAGAGTCATAGGCGACGCCATCATTAAGCGTGTTTTGGGACTTCCGGGTGGCGGTTACTCGGTGGTATCCGGCATGGTTCTCGCTCAGTTTTGGACCGAGCTCTCTCCCGACACTGTGTGGGATTCTCAGGGCATGCCCAACAGCCTCATCGAGCACGGTGTGTTTGCCATTATGCACAAGTTTTTGTGCTATGGCCTCTTCGGGAAAAAAGAGGCTAATAAGGTCACGCAGATCGACCTTTCCGTGCTCTGGGCCATGTTTGGGCATACGAATCTGGATATGCAGGAGGTCCTCAAGAACGAGTTCCAGGCAGTACTCCAGAATAAGCGCGCGGCTGCATGTTTTGGACATGTGGTGACAGCTTTCGCCCTACATTTCAATATCGATCCGACGGCGTTCGGCAGTCCACCAGTTTCGATGCGGCGCATTGACACGTTTGAGCTGAGGAACTTGATCTCCGACCGGCGTATATTCACTGACTATAGGAAGCGCGGAGCCTACTCCTTATACATGAGGAAGTTGGATGCTGCCGCTTCCGCTGGCCAGGCCGGATCATCTCGCCCTCAGTAGGAGACCGATGATGCCCATGAGACGGAGGAGATGGAGCATCATCAGACTGGTCTCGACGATAGCCGTCTCCTTTCGCCTCCTTCTGGTTGGCAGCGTGCTCCTGAACCTGTTCTAGAGCCCGATCGCCGAGCGCCCCAAGCCACACATCATCATCAGCAGCGTCTGGCTGCATCTTCTGCCCCACCTGTCTGGTGGTCTCAGCCTCCGCCTTGGTGGACGGCGTTCGAGGACCGCTATGCTCGAGATATGCGTGACCTCGATGCCCGGTTTGCGAGCGTCGACCTCCATTTTCAGGCTATAGAGGCCCGTCACAAGCAGCGGGACGAGCAGTTCCGCCGGTGGAATGCTCAGTTTGGTTCCGTCGTCGGCCCATCCGATACACCACCTCCACCTCCTAGTCCCGGACCACAGTGACTTGTCACTGTGTTGGTCAGCTTTTCTTTTTCTTTTCTCTTTTATTTTATTTTTTATTTTTGTATTTTCTCTTCTTTTTTGTGTTGGTTGATTATGTAGTACAACTTTCCTGCATTGAGAGTCGACAATGGGGACATTGTCTGATTTTCAGTGTGGGGGAGTTTTTGCATGTTTTATGTGGCTATTTGGTTGACCAGGTCAGTTCTTATTTTTTGTTTGTTTATTTCTTTCTTTTGTGTGGTGGACCAGTCTAGTTTTAGGTTTCTGTGTTTTTTCTGAGTTTGGATTATGGTGTATTGTAAGACTGTTTGATAACTGTTAGTTGAATTGAGAAGTTGTGATGATGTGATCGAGTAACGTCCTTTGATTAATTGGCTTGGTTGTTTTGAGGAACATATTTACCTTGTGAGGTTTGAGCCTGTTTGTTTCTTGTGTGATATTGGTCGGAATCTTGTCAAGTAGAATTTGCCTTGAGACTGCTTTGAAATAACTCGATTAGATTTGTGAAACGTGAATATGATTGAGGTATTCCTTGTATTATCTTTCCCTTTTTCTTTTCATGAATAACAGTCGCTAGTCACCCCCTTTGAGTCTTGATTGATTTTGTTGATTAACCTCGTGATGATGATATTGAGTTGCGGGATAGTATCGGAGGTAATAGTTGATTGCATTGTATATATGTTTATTTTCTTTGAAAAAAAACAAAAAAAAAATGGGGAAGCCAAATGGATTATACTCCTAGTGTTCCGTCCACTAATGTAGTGGATAAGAACCATGAGTACGGGAAACCGGTCTAGGAGACTCGGGCAGAAAACCCGAAGGCTAAACCTAGATAAGATATCCAAATGGTTTTGGAAATAAAAAAATCGAAAAAAAAAAAGAGAGTTTGCTTGGGAAGTATGTTGGATTTGGAGTCAGTGGGAGGAACCGGTTGGTGACAACTGGATGTGTTTATTGATATGTTTGGGTGAATGAGTTGAGTTGATATATTTTGAGCCACTTAGCCTATATTTTTCCTACCCGGTCCAAAGAGCCTACGTTACAACCCAATAAGACCTCTTGATTCATTGTTTTATGAATTTGATTGTTTTAGAGTAGAAGTTAGACGATAGGCAAATCTATGATTGAGTTGACTGACGACCAATTTGAGTGCACCTTTCTTATATTGTGCGAAGAAACTGAGTGAGGCATATACATACTAGTACTTGAGAGTCTATTTTCATCGAAATAGCTGAGTTGATAATTGAGGTGTGTTCTTGTAATCATCGGAATTTTTCTCAGTTCGATTGATTTGTTTGAGATTGGTCTTGCTTGAACCGTTGTCTTTGCTCATTTATTTGTTTTCTTTTCTTTTCTTTTCTTTTTGTTCGGGACGAACAAAAGTTTTAGTGTGGGGGAGTTGTTTGTCCCATTTTTGTGTCTTTATTTTGAGTTTATTTTCTATATATTTTCCTCACTTGTAGGATTTTCGTAGTTTATTTGGTCCAATTATGTGGTTTTGTGTTTTTCTTATTAGTTTCTATATATGTGTCTTTTTGCCGTGTTTTGCTTTGTGTTTTTCTCCGTGTTTTTGTTTTCAGGAGGTAGGTTATGCCGATCGATGATAGAACTACATGAGCCGAAATCGTGATGTCGAGAATACACGTCGTGGAGCTCAAAAAGCTGAAAGAAGGACCGAAAAAAATGAACTGGAGATGTGCCCAGAATTTCTCGCGACTCGCGAGATGGTCGCGACTCGCGAGAAGGTCACGACTCGCGAGTTCAACAGAGGCTAAAGATGAAGTTCGCGAGCACGAGTCGCGACTCGCGAGATGGAGTTGCGACTCGCGAGACACGTCGCGATTTTCTCCAGGAGTAGAAGATTTTTGTCGACGCGCGACTCGCGAGAAGTCGCGACTCTCGACCTAAGAAAAGTGGAAGTCGCGACTCGCGACTTAGTCGGCGCGAATTTCGAGGACGAGATTTTTACACCAGAATTAGAACCTAGGGATTATTATTCAACTTCTAGACTTCGTTTTACGCTTTTTCTCTCTAGAAACTCATTTCTTTTCATACTGTTGCTCTTTTGATTGGATTTTGGAGATTGAAACTCTGTTTTCTAGCTTTGATTGGACTATTCATTGGATTTGACATTGGGATTCTCTTCATTAATCGTAAGTTCTTATTTTCTCAATTGTGTGTTGATGATGATGACTTGGGTTTATTTGAATTTTGATGTTGAATTCCATATGAGTAGCTAAATTCATACGCTAGGGTTAGGGGATGATTGATTAGGTTCGTTGAATGATTGCTTGCTTTTGATTGTTCATGTCTGCTCGAGTTGTGCTTATTCTAGGGTTAGTAGATTGATCACCTTTCTAACCTAATCGATAAATGTGTTGAACCGAGAGGGGCGACGTTTGTCGACTTAGGCTCGTTTAGGGTAGACTTGTTCGTAAAAGTATTGTCTATGAGTTGTTGGAATTGATAGTTGATCGTGTTCGTTCACTCTCTTGTTACGAAGAGTTATTGAGAGTGAACCTCTAGACGAGAAATGATTCAAGTCCTTTAACCGAGCAATTGATTGTCGGTAGTTGTGTTAGAACAGAAAGCAATTATCCTCGATTCCCTAGCTCTTTAATCATTTGAGTTAATTCACTTGCTATTTAAATCGCTTTTCATTTATTTTAAAGGTATTAGCTATAATTGAAACCAAAACCATTGAAATAGAGTGTTTAAGAATTTTTCTTTTCTTTTTCGTGATCGAATAACCGTACAAATGAATGGGCTAACCTTCCTTGCGATACGACCCCGGGAACGAATCTTTAGATTCTACTCCGGTAAAAATACTGACAACAGTGGGCATGTGTTCAAGGGAGTAAAACTCATCATGATTAAGGCCGAGAGGCTGGATAATCACATGTATCGACCACTCCTTTGAGGGTGGGCATGTGTTCGACGAGAAAAATAGAACATGACTAAGGCCTTCGGGCTAGGTGATCGATCCTAATGTTGGGTCGTTGAGGATATGGAGTCGATCGGAGACCTAGAAGGCAGGTCGATGATCTTAACTTGATTCAAGTTTATTGAATTGATTTTTCGACCTCAGTGGTGGGCCGAGGGAGTTCACTTTGAGCGGTTCACGGAGTCAGGTTATTCAGATAGATGACTTTATTTGGTTTGGTGGACATTCTATACTCGAGAGGATAAACAACAGGGTTAAATTTTAAATTTTGAACTGAGGGACGATGATAGAAGAAGGCGGTAGAAAAGATTTATCTTTGAGCGAATAGAGCTCGAACATTGTGGTTGAGAAACAACAGACGTGAGTTCAAATTTTCAAATTCAAGGCTTTGGGGAGAGATCGAGAAGATCTATCAAAGTATCATGGAAGTCCAAGTAAGCAGGTTGAGAGATATCAAAGGAATGTCGACATTGCAAAATGGGGAGCATAGGAGTCTCCTATAGGAATAAGGTTCAACCCCTGTGGCGGGTCACTCGATTTTCGACCTTAGTGGTCATTCGACTTTTGGTGTTCGACCCTACTGGCGGGTTACTCGATTTTCGACCTTAGTGGTCGTATGACTCTTGGTGTTCGACCCCAGTGGCGGGTCACTCGATTTTCGACCTCAGTGGTTGTTCGGCTTTAGGTGTTCGACCCTAGTGGCAGGTCACTCGGTTTTCGACCTCAGTGGTTGTTTGGATTTAGGTGTTTGCGGGTCACTCAGTTTTCGACCTCAGTGGTCGTTCAAATTTAGGTGTTCGACCCTAGTGGCGGGTCACTTGGTTTTCAACCTCAGTGGTCATTTGGTGTTCGACCTCAGAGACAGCTCTCTTGGTTTTTGACCTTAATGGTCATTCGGTGTTCATTTCGTGTTCTGATGCCCATTTAAAGGTTTGGTGACTATTTGGTGGTCGAGGATTTATTCAAATTTTAACCTTGGGGGCTGGTTGACTGAAACAGCCCAAAAAGAAATTTCACTCATGGATCGAGTCATGCTTGCTCGACTAGAGTGGGGGGACTAGATGATACATGATATTATACTAGACTGGTTTTAATGGATAAAAAAAAGAATATATTAGAGAATAAAGGAATATGTTAGAGAATAAACCTACACATGAGCTAGGACACGTGGCATGATGGCATTGGATCCCCAACTTGGGCCATAAGGTACATCCCCTATAAAAGGGGGGCTAAGGTATCTCATTCTCTCACCCACTCTACATTCATAATTACTCATTTGGAATTTGGAGTTTTGGAGTGATATTGACTTGAGCGTCAAAGCCCCACGCCGGGACCCTTTCCGGCGTTGGGTTCTTGCAGGTACGGAGGTCGTCCGAGTTGAAGGAGCACGGGTGGAATTCGTTTTCACCAACACTATATATATATATATATAGGATTTGGTTCAAATGAGAATCAAGTCCTAGCGTGAGAACAGTTAGAACCGCTATTTTTAATTGTACTTAGTGCTATGATTAATTGTGTTTTAATGCTATTTTAACATAGATTTATTTTATTAAAAATAGCAACACAATTTATATTAGCATTTGTAAAAATGATAGCATCATGTGTGTTAAAAATAGCATCATACACAATTATAAATAACATGAAATATGGTTCTCACGGT
>CACSLK010027751.1:217813-235515 GCA_902706635.1 Striga hermonthica | reverse complement strand
ATATATATATATATATATATATATATATATATATATATATATTCACATAATCTAATTGCACTTCTTTCAAATCCAACGCAAGCAAATAATCCTTTATCCTAAATATTTTCTAACTAAGCAATGGCACCAATATTTGATAATTTGAAATTTTTGGCTAAAAACATGAACAAGATGCCAAGCTTCGGCTGTTCCAAAATTACCCTCGCGATTATCAGTCAAATACAGCGACAATCAGCGGACATGAGTTCGTTTTTCATGATACCAAGGTCTGCAATTTTTTTGTTTATTTTCCCATTATTCATTGAATTTTTACAACATTCTTTCACTGTCTTTAATAATTTTTTTTTAGGGGTAGCGTGTACACGGCTAGGCACCCGGATTTTAATCTTATCGAAGGTCATGTGTACAAGATCACAAATTTCGAACTTGAGCAGGACAAAAGTGCATGAAGATAACCAAATCAAGTTACAAGTTAACTTTCAACGAACAAACATCTATGTGCGAGATGGACGATAACAAGTATCCAAGGTTGATGTTTAACTTCAAGAAATTCAGCGAGCTATCAGACTCCCAAACAATCGATTCTACTTCGGTTTTTCGTAAGTTTTATATTTTTCTAAAATTTTCAGATTCAGGTAATCATACACTATTAATATAAATTAAGTTTTTTTTTTTCTTTTTGTAGACATTATTGGACGTATTGTTTTGTTTCAAAGCATACGAACAACAACTGCGAAAGGAGTTGTTAAGAAGTGTATTGATATTGTTCTTGAAGACGTCGAGTAACTTATTCTTCATGGAATTTTCTTTCTTATTTAAGGTGAATATGCATATATTATGATAGTAATTATGTTGTTTTCTGTCCAATTTATAGGGGCTGCCAACAGGTTTGCACACTATAGGACAAATATGCGGAATCCTTCTAAATGCCTACAACAATTCATCTCCAACTGAATTGCGTGTAGTCATAATACAATTTTGCCTAGCAAAGTCATTTGACGATGGTATTTTTGTTGACTTAATTTCTAAGAATCATATGTTCTCTTTCTTATTTTATATTTATCTCAGAATTTTAAATATCGTCCCACTCTATTCATTTTTGTAGGATCAATAGAAGTTTCCAACATTTATGATGCCACAAAGATAATACTCTCGAGTAGTGTTCTCAAGATTGTTGATTTCAAACAAAGTTATTTCTCATGATTTTTAATTACCTATTTGTTATTATGTGATATTGTATTTGACCAAATAAAATTATAATTATATACCTTGAGTTTAATTTTTGCTTTGTTTTAAATATTAGGTACAATTCTACACAAGGCCAAGTAAACCTTCAAGCCAATATGTTAGGTCCTTCATGTCTAACAAATGTGATGATTTGGCATCTGGAATTGCTCCTATCAAATGTGTTGCGGACTTTTACGCGTCCGAAGAGGTATCAATTTTAAATTAATAGTTTTTATATTTACTAACTCATCGCAATATCAGCATTTTATTAAATATTAACTTTTTTGTTAATTATTTGCTGAAATTTATGGATTTGTTTTTAATTTATCACTTCAGCATACAATTTTTTCGATTGATGGCACCATTGTTGATATTTGGGGATATTGGTTTTTCCATTCTTGCCCAAATTGCGTTCGAAAAGTCGAGCGCAAAGAAGATATATTGTGGTGCAACCATTGCCAAGACTTTATGTTCTTTGCAATTCTTAGGTACATATGTTTTACATTTTTTAATTAATTATATAAATTTTTTATAAGTTTATTCATTTCTTATTCAAAGTTACAAGCTACATATTTCGGTTGGGGACCATACCGAAATAGTGCATCTTTTGTGTTGGGACAAAGTTGCTCGAGATTTGGTTGGAAAACCATGTGATGATGTTCTTAGTGAAATGCTTAAGGCATGTGCATTTTTTATATTAAGTATTCCTCATATTTTTTATGCTTATATAATCAACAAGTATAATTTAATACTAAATTTATCATGCAGCAATTTGACGGATCAGAGCTGCCATTTGAACTTCAGATTTTGAAGGACAAAGTGCTATTTCTTAAGGCTTCAAAGAAATAGGATCGTTTTGGATCATGTAATGGTCCATTACGGTTTCTCGAATAACCGCCGATCCTATTATGGTCAGCCGATTTGGTGCAATGGCCAACACTGGAATGGTTGTCTTTTTTTTTTCAGCAGCAAAATATATTTTTTTTATAATATCTTAATTTCTTTTATAAATATAAAAGAAGCAGAGGGTGAAGTTAACATCCCCAACAAGGTTGTTTCAGGCTGGGAAGAAATAACAGGAAAAAGAGTTCAAAAAGCATTATTTGAAGATGACTGGAGTTGTTCTAGTGAGCCAAAGGAGAAGAAAATTAAAGTTGAAGAAATCTAAAAGGCTGGAAGTTGTTCCTGTTATTTAGTTTCTTTTTTTTTTCCCAAAACGATAGAGGTAACTATATAAAGCTCAAAGCGAACATAGTTCGAATACAATAGTCTACAAACCGAAAACAACAAACTGAGAGACACGCAATAAGCGGTCTAGAACCTCAACAACAGAAACAACAAAGAAAGGAGAAAACAAAGAGCTGAATCCCCGCCACTGCTAAAAGCCTAGCAAGAGATTCAACTTGAACCAAAAATAAAAGGAAAAAAGAGGAAAGCAATCTAAACAAGAGAACGGGCTTCTGCAAATTCCAACCAGTCTGAGTGAGCCATCTGAGGGAGTTTATGTTCCGGGACTAAGGACTTCTGAAAAATCCACAAATTCCTCGACTTCCAAAGCCACCAAAGCATATATGTAGTGAGTTGGATTCGAGCTTCGGAGACCTCAGATTTGTCAAGGGAACAAATGTGATACCACCAAGTTTTAAAAGAATCAGTGCAGCACTGTAAACCATCCCAGTTCAAAGGGCTCAATTTCCAGACAGTGACTGCTCTTCTACAGTTAAAGAGGATGTGCTCAACAGTCTCTGCAACTTCCCCACACACAGAGCAAGTAGTATCAATCTCCACTCCCCTTTTCTTCAGATGGACAGCAACAGGGAGAGTACCTGTAATGCATTTCCAAAGGAAATGCTTAATCTTTGCAGCTATTTTCAGTTTCCAGAGCCTTGATTTAGTAGCTATCTTGATCTCCTTGTTACTGCTACATTCAGGGAAGTCAGCCATCAAAGCCTTGTTTTTGCAAAGAAATTTATAAGTCCCAGAAACCGAAAACTGTCCTTTCTGGTCAAGCCCCCAGTAAATCCTGTCAGGTCTGTGTGGATGCAGGGTAGAAATCTTTAAAATGGCTTGACTGTCAGAGGCATTGAAGACCTGTTGAACAAGCCATTCATTCCAATGGACACCATCACTATGCAGAAGTTCTCTAACCCAGGTGAGATGGCCTCTTGCAATGGGAATAAGGTTGGGAGTTGGCTTATTTAAATTAGGAACCCAGTTAAAATCTGCTATTCTGGTGCCAGCTCCATTTCTGACTTCAATCATGAGCCATTTTGCAAACAAGGGCATCAAGTCCATCCAACTGTTCCACATCCAGGAACCACCCTGTATTTTAGAAGCATGCACAATAGAAGTGTGTGGAAAGTACCTGTCCTTAAGTAATTTACTCACAAGAAGATCAGGGTAGGCAGCTATCCTCCACAATTGCTTGCAGATCATGGCCTTGTTGAAAAGCTGCAAGTCAAGAAAGCCTAGACCATCATTTTCTTTGGGAAGAGTAAGAAAACTCCATTTTTTCCAGTGGATTCCTCTTGCCTTTTCTGAGTTGGAGTGCCACCAGAACTGGGCACAGAGTTTAGCAATTTCAGAACAGATAGATACTGGCACTGAGAAACAGGACATGGTGAAAATAGGAAGGGCTTGGATAACAGCTTTAACTAGAACCTCCTTCCCTGCAGTGCTAAGAAACTTTGTTTTCCAGCTGGTAAGCTTTTTCCTAACTGAGATCAGAAGATAGTCAAAAACTTCCTTCTTGGACTTGCCAATCCCCAGTGGTAAACCAAGGTACTTGGTTGATCTGTGAGATGTGATTCCATTCATTGTTCTACAAATGGCAGTCTGAATGATCTGAGGGGTATTCTTGCTGAAGAATATGGCAGATTTGTGGAGATTGACAGTTTGCCCTGTAAACAACCTGTATTGCTCTAATATGTTCATGAGAATGCCTGCTTGATCAATGCCAGCTCTACAGAAGAATAGAGAGTCGTCTGCAAATAAGAGGTGTGAAAGTAGTGGACCATTTCTAGACAACTTCATCCCTTTCAGCATGCCATTGTCAATGGAGTTTAAGATGAGAGCAGTGAGCAGTTCTGCTATAATGATAAATAAGTAGGGGGACAAGGGGTCCCCCTGTCTGATACCTCGAGTTGGAGAAACAAAGCCACAAGTAGATCCATTAACTTTGAATGAGAATGAGGCAGTAGAGATGCAGACCATGATGAGCTTGACAAAATCAGAATGGAAACCCATTTGGAGCATGATTTTTTTCAAACAAATCCATTCAACACGATCAAATGCTTTCACTAAATCTAATTTCAAAGCCATAAAAAAGTTAGGGCCAGATGAATGCCTGTTTAAGAAATGGAAGGCCTCCTGAGCTATAATCACATTGTCAGTTAATTGTCTGCCCTCTATGAATGCTGCCTGATAATCACTAATGCAGGAACTGAGACAACTTTTCAGCCTTAGAGCAATCACTTTGGATACAATTTTATAAACAACACAGCAGAGGCTAATTGGTCTGTAGTGATTCAAAGTATCAGGATTTTCACATTTGGGAATGAGAGATACCACTGTATGGTTCCAGTACTTGAGAATCATACCTGAATGAAAGAAACTAGTAACAGCACTCATGAGGTCAGGTTTGATCAGATCCCAGAAATGTTGGTAGAATCTGGCAGTCATACCATCTTCACCCGGAGAATTATCTGGTGGAAGGCTGAAAAGAGCACCTTTGACTTCCTCCTCTTCCACTTGTTTGAGCAGGGATTGATTCATATCCTCAGTAATGCAAGGAGAAATGTGAGGGAGAATGGAGTCTCCCCCCCAGCTGCCTTCTGTGGTGAAGAGTGATTTATAGAAGTCTGAGATGTGATTTCCAATGTCCTCTTGAGATGTAAACACATTACCCTGTGCAGAGACAAGTCTTGTTATTGCATTAAGCTTCCTCCTTTGGAGAGTATATGCATGGAAAAAACGAGTATTTGCATCTCCCTCTTTCAGCCACTTGTGTTTAGCCTTTTGCTGCCAATAAACTTCTTCTTGAGAATGCACCTTATTCAGCTCCCTTCGAGTTTTGATCCATTCATCCCAATTATCTTCATTTTTATCTGCATTGATAGTCTCCAGCTTGTGGGTGAGCTCATCCATAAGTTTCTGATGCTGTGACTGGAAAGAAGAACTCCAGATAAGTAAGGCAATCCTGGTGAATTTAACTTTTTCCTTCAGCTTGAAAAAAGGAGTGCCATTCACTGGTGTGGACCAAGCTTTTTCCACAACATCTCTGAAGCCTTCTTTACTGATCCATCTTTTGTCAAAATGGAAGGGGGATTTCCTTTTCTGTCTTGGCATCCCCAAATCAAGAAGCAGAGCAGAATGGTCAGAGGAGCTCCTGATAACATTGTGGATAGATGCATTAGGAAAGAGCTGAGACCAGCCTAAGGAACCAAAGGCTCTGTCAAGTTTTTCTTCAACAAGGTCAGGAACAGCACGGTTGTTACACCAAGTAAAGGGGTAGCCCTCAAATTTGACTTCTGACATATCCATTGCATTGATGAAGTTTTGGAAACCTTGAAAGCTATGATCCCTTCTAGTGATACCTCCTGTCTTGTCAGATAGAGCAAGAAGATCATTCCAATCACCAAGAGAGAACCAGTTGTGACCCCATGACTGCTTGTCCACAATCATGTCATCCCATTGTTTCTCTCTGATTAGTCTACAGGGACTAAGGTAAACAAAAATTCCCCATTGGGGTACATCTGCATTAATTTGAAAATTAACAGCAATGTAGAAGTCTTTAGACTGAAAATTAAGAACAGTGACAATGGGAGTCCAACACAGAACCAGACCACCACTAAGACCAACAGGGTCAACTACAATCATCCTATTATCAAAACCTAATTTATTACATACAGATTTAACAAAAGCATTTTGTTTTTTTGTTTCAGACAGGAACAGAAAATTTGGATGGTGAGTTCTCAATAACTCTCTGATTTGGGAAACTGTAGAGGGCCCACCCAGCCCTCTACAATTCCACACCATAGCTAACATTGATCAGGGTGGTGCCATTCAAGGCTGGCAACCCCCACCTTTTCAGATATTGCTTTGAGTTTTTTGGTTTGAACCTGGTTGATATCAGCATCTTCATTTGTGACTTCTTCTGAAGTGAGAACTTCTCTGACCCTTTTTCCTTTCAATAGCTGATCAATGATTAAAGGTGGCTCAGAAGTTCTTTGCAGCCTGCCTTTACTGTTGCCTGTCCTCTTCCATGATTTGAGAGAAGGAGTTCTGGAGCCTTGTTGGTAATCTTGCAGAAATAAAGTGTTGGGGATAGAAACTTCCTTTTCAATATCCATCCCTGAGGATTCCACTATCTGAAGGTTGTTGTCCACTAAGTCTTCCTCAACATTGGGAGCTTGGATTGCTGAAACTAGGGATGGAGTGGCTACAGATTTAGCCGGAGATAGGGTATCCTCTTGGCTCTGGGTAAGACGATGACTACTCGTGGGAAGGCTAGAAGAAAAGTCTTGAGCTGTAGTATTCTCAGCCATAGATGGAGAGGCTCTTGGAGGAGAAGATCTTGAACCAGAAACATTTCCAGGAGACCATCGTTGGCCCTCAGCAGCCCTCAACCAGTCACCATATTGCCCCTCTCTCATAGAGTTATTAGCTACATCATTCATTTTCTTAGCACAAGAACGGTCTAGATGACCAATCTTGCCGCAGTAATGACAAAGATTCAGAAGCTTTTCATACTTAAACATAACATTGACTATTTGATCACCCAGCCGAATATTAAGGATTCTAGGAATAGGCTCTTCTGTATCCAGAGTGACCAACAATCGCAATAATTTCCCTCCATGATTGCCAATAGTGGCCAACACCACATTCTTTAGGTTCTTGAAAGCTTTCCCAATTTTGAAACCCACCTCAGAACTGACCCAGTTGAGTGGAATGTTGTGAACTTGAACCCATAAGTTAAGCTCTTGAAAACTCGGATGTTTGCTACAGATCCCTCTTGTCCATTCACGGAGAATTAGGTATTGATTTTCAAAACTCCAGTTAGTACCTGTTGCCACCTTCTTCTTGTCATCTAGATTTTCGAAAATGAATTGGAAGTAATTTGGACTGAGCTCCTTGACTTCCATAGGCTGGCTGAGCTTCCAAATTTGTGACATTGCGCGTCTGATCCCAATCCAACTTGCCGGCCGATCCCCGATAACCTTTCCGAAAAGGCTCCTTTGACATTCATCGTCGCTAAGTCGAATGTCGTCTTGGGCGATATCAACCACTTTAGCTTCCCAGTCTGATAAGGAGAAGGCTTTTAAACGATCTGATAGATCTTCACCATTGCGAGTGTTAGAATCTTCTGCCATTAACAGAAACCCTAATGGCTGAAATAGAACAAGAAAAAAGAAAGGAGAAAATGGAAGAAGACGAAGACGAACAATTAAGCTGAGATCGGGGGAGAAAAAGAGATAATCAAGCCAACATTAAACAACAATCAGAAGATCTAAGAAACCAAGAATCGATCGCTCTCATGGGAGAGAATGGGTCGCTCTCATGGGAGAGAATTTCGAATATTAAATAAATATTGTTGAAACATTTATGTTATTTGATAGGATAGTTCTGTTATTTAGTTTCAATTTTCAGTTTAAGTATGTTTTAGTAATATTTTTAGGAATGTACTTAGAAAATAATGTTTGATCTATGAATAAAAGCATTTTTTATTTACATGTCTTTAATATTTTTTTCTCTATTTCTTTCTTCGATCTTTTTACTAAAAAAAATTAGCACAAACAATAACTAAAAACCAGCCAAAATAGTTACTTCAAAAGACCAAATAACATTGAGAAAAAAAAAAAAAAAGACCAAATAACAACTAAAAAATCACAAATGGCAACTTTTCAGCCAAATGGCAACTAAAAAATCACAAATGGCAACTTTTCAGCAAGTTGAAATAAAATTTTATTAAACCCATGATTTTAGCACACAAGAGATATTACGAAAATGCATCAGTTTTTTAATATCTTCTATATACAACAAATCAAGTAAACAATCCTAATAAAAAATATCAAATGCACTTAATTTATTTACCATATTTAGTTGCCACAATTTTCTATAAAAACCCCCCAAAACGTTATTTCAGTCTACTTATCCAAAAACACAACATATAAAGAAAAACTTGAGCAATACATAGATCAGTTTTTCTTTACCCCCCAAAAAAAACATATAAAATCAACTTTCAGCAGCAGAAGTATTCATATACTGTGAGCACTCTTCATCACAAATCAACTTTCAGCAACTTAAGCAGCTCATCATCATCCAAAAAATAACCAAACAAGAAGATTATACAAAGCACACAAACAAGCTGGAATCAACACAGGTTTTCATATAGAGCAAGCAGTCAAACAACGTTTATTCGACACACATCCAAACAACATGAAAAGGTTATCCAGCGGGTACAACATATTGGGCAACAAAAAGAGAAAACAAGATACTACTGCTAATGGTACATTGGTTAATATGTACAATATGATATATTTCAGAAAATATAAGAATTGATTACCTGTTTAGCATTACTTCAACAATCTTCTATTTGAGGCTTTAAATGTGTTCCTTCTTTAACCCGAAGACCAGAAATGATGAGTCCTCATTCAACCGAGATATTTTTAAACGCATATAAACAAATTTGTTCAAATTCCTTTTTTTTATAGAAGATAAGAAATTGAAAGACATCATAGAAGATAATACTTATTTGTTTTGAATCCTTTGAATGCATATTCTTCTAATGACTCTGTTTAAGATGAATAACATATTATCAATATGTACTAAGTAATAACATTTTTTGTATAATATAAGATTATATTTCAACTTACTACTGGAATCGTCGGTTGTAGATCTTCTTAGATAAATACTAAAACGTACCAATAAACTTTGTTGAAATACATTAAAATTTTTATGAGTGTGCATAACTAAATTTTTTAAAGAAACCAAAAAAAAAATAATAATTAACTCGGCATCAGTCACCGATATCACATTAAAATGAAATAACAATATTGGAAATTACTTGAATGTACGAAAATAAAACTGAAAAATGTAAACGTAACCAAGTTAGTTTCCGACTGTGATCTATTATAAGAAAAGGGCCTTATTCGACAACTTAAGATTACACTACGGGTGGTACCCGTCCATCGAAAGCTGACCCTAACGGAAATAACAAATATAAACATTAAATATTAAACGAACTCAAAAAAACTATAGATTTGTATAGGTCTATTATGTCATCACGATTTTAATAGAAAAATGTTTTAAAAAATAAATTAAATTACAAAATATATGTGGATCTGCAAAGATCTATCATGTAATGAACCAAAAAACTACATATCTTTTACCGTCATGACGATTATTTTGAAAAAAATGTTTGAGAAAAAAAACAAATAAATAAACGAAAAATTTGTAGATCCGTGATGATCTATCATTTAAATGCCTGATTTGAACCGAAATTCTATGAATCAGTAAGTCCGCTTTTCAAATTGGTCGATTTCACTTTTCCATCTCTTTTTTGCCTCGAAAAAAAATCAATCTCATAATTTTTTCAGTATTCGTTCGAAAATATTAATTGAATCGCCGGTGAAACATTGTTTCTGCCAAAATCTCGGCGAAAAAATGGTCTGACATAATCTGAGTTTGTAGAGAGAATAAATGAGAGAGAGAGAGAGAGAATTGCCGACAAAAATTTGAGAAATGGCGAGAGAAATGACATGTTCGGTGCGCCTTAGGGTTTGAATTAGCTTTTTGAGAAGCCAACTGTTAGACACGAGTCAAGCATACATGATGCATGATTCGACGAAATGACTATTTTGCCCTTAAATCTGGGTCGTGTATGGTGAAGTTTTCAGTTGTTTATTATTTCAGCGGGCTTATTGTTTCGGGCCGTGTATATTAAATCAGCGGGCTTATGTTTTTGGGCCGTGTATGTTAAATCAACGGGCCTATGATTATTAATTTTTTCAGCTGGCTTATAGCCCAATTGTTATGTTCTTACAAAATTGAAAAAATGACAACCCCTAAAAAATTTGGACTAATATTTTATAATTTTATAAATATATGATTCAATTTAGTTTGATACCAAATTTAGTCAACAAAATTGACCTCAAATATTTGTATGCCAAAAAATTAATCATTTTGTCAATTAAAACCATTACATAATTAAATTTAAAAAATATAATGTTGATTTTTATATTACAAACTTTCATGCAAATAAGATTGATTAATTCTATGTATTGCCACAATATTGTATATATTACATTATGTGTTCCATTAGCAGGCTCTCAATGTTCGGCTCAGTGTAGTGCAACAACTCACCTCACTAATGTTTCTTCGAGCGGTTCAGTACTGTTAATTGATCTTACATTGGACGATAATGTAAATGCGCCCTCCTGTTCTACATTACCTATCCCAAGAAATGGTATTTCCAAATGTAAAATGAATTTTTATACATTTTGTTATGTCCCGATAAATATTATTTTATAATCTAATGTATATATAATTTTCTTTTTATTCTTATATATTAATATTACCTTTTTTTGTAGATTCGTCAATTGATTTGCCACCTCGAAAGAACGTAGGCGGGCGTTCGAGGTGCCCTTTACCTCTCCCTATAAATGGTAATTAGAAATTAATTATCAATTTGTCTAATTGGTTAATTTATGAAATAAAGAAATATTTTATTTACTCATTTATATTTCAACAATTGAATTATGTATATTAATTTATATTTAATTCAGTATTTTGTAGATTCATCATTACAATTTGCACCTCGATCGAATGTCGATCGTCCGAGACGGGCATTACCTCCCCCCAGAAATGAGGATGTTTTATCCTCTTTTATCCGTAGTCAAAATATTTCTCAGATCCCCATTAATGCTTTAGTTTCGTCATCATCAGCCGATTCCTCCAACTCATCCATTAACACTGGTAAGTATTTATTTATGTATTATTATTTTTTATTCTCTTTAGCATCTTATCATCATTTTTTTGAAATCGTGAGATCACTTAAATTTTTAGTAATTGTTTATTAAATTTATATATTACAATTTCGCAGAATACTGGGATATTGGCGACGCATCTACTGTTGCCTTCACTGTGGTGCTAGATTTTGGTTTGCCGAGCGACTGGCAAAGCCATCTAACCCAAGTGTTCCAAAGTATTCTGGCTGATGTAGCCATGGATTTATCGAACTTCCAGCTGTTTACACTCCTCCACTATTTCTGCATGACCTGATTTTTGGAAGGAGTCCCCGTAGCAAGCACTTTCAAGATAACACTCGGTCCTACAACAACATGTTCTGTTTTATATCCATGGAAGAGAATATTGATACCGAGATAAACAAGGACAGTGATCTGCCCTTTTTCTGTTCACACAATCAAAACTACTATTTAATGGACAATTTGCTACCTGACCATGGTGCTCCTCCCAAATTTGTTCAGTTGTACATCTATGACACAGAGAATGAAATATCGAACAAGTCGTATTCTGTGAGGTACTTACTATATTGTTAAATTAAAAAATATTTTTTTTTTATTGTAATCTTAGTCTTTTACTTTTTATTTTACTAATTCAATTTACTATATTATTTTTGTCAGGAGTGGTACTGAAAGAAATATTCTTTATGGGGAAGTAGTTCGTGGTTTGAAAGATATGCTCGATCTTTACAATGTTTTAGTTAAGTCATTTAGAATGGCGCGGGAGAAGTTGAACCAGGCCGATCATAGCGAAGTTAAGATGTGACTCATTGGAAAAAGAAATAGGGATGGTCGGCGTTATAATTTACCGTCCACTTCAGAAGTTGCAGCGTTAGTTGTTGGGGACTTCTATGATGCTATGGGTAGTCGGGACATTATAGTAAGATATCGGAGTGGACGTTTGCAGCGTATCAACGAGTTGAACGCTTCCTACTCAGCTCTCCATTACCTTATTCTTTTTCCATATAGCGAGGATGGTTACCGAAAGGATATTCCATTCTCTTCCCTGAAGCCGATTACTGAGAGCTCGAGGAAATTTATCAGTCCGTTAGAGTTCTTCAAATATCAAACGCACGACCGTGACAACGAATTGTCATCTATCATTTCCGCTCGGAGGTTGTATCATCAATTTGTTGTGGACGCTTATACAATGGTAGACGGAGCTCGGCTCAGATACTTCCGTTATAATCAGAAAAACATGAGAACTGAATTGTACAACAGGATTTCCGATGCTGTGTTGCGCAGTGACTCGGATCCTGGTTCTCAAGGCAAACGTATTATACTTCTATCATCCTTTAGGGGCGACCTAGATATATGATTCAGAACTATCAGGATGCAATGGCCATTTGTCGTTGTACCAGTTATTCTGACATTTTCATAACCTTCACTTGCAATCTAAAGAGGCCTGAAATCAGTCGTTTTCGTGCTGAGAGGAACCTCAACCTAGAGAATCGTCCTGATATAATTTGTCAGGTTCTTAAGTCCAAGTTGGATTCATTGATGAGGGATGTTCGACATAACAAGATGTTTGGAGATGTGAAAGCAGGTATTTCTTCAAACTATTTCTGAATTGATTTATTTATATTTTTATTATATGTTTTGCATTGTATATTTTTTACCTAAGTATGAACTTATTGCAGCAATATACACGATTGAATTCCAGAAGCGTGGCATTTCGCATGCGCATATCTTACTTTTCCTTGGCAAGGAATACAAGATACAGACTACTGATGGCATAGATATAATAATTTCTGTCAAAATACCGGATGAGGCCACCGAACTGTTTTACTATACCGCTGTTAGAGATCATATGATGCACGGCCCCTAAGGAAGTGTTCGCCCGAAATCCCCGTGTATGGCGAACGATTGTTGCACAAAACATTTTTCTAAAAAGTTCTCCGAAACCACGACTCTTGACAAAGAAAGCTATCCATGATACAGACGTCGTGATAATGGCAGGACCATATTAAAGAATGGCATTCCCCGGGATAACAAATGTGTTATGCCTCATAACAGAAAATTGCACTGGAAGTACGGCGGACACATAAATATGGAGTGGTGTAACCAGTCGAAGTCCATCAAATATTTGTTCAAGTACGTGAACAAATGGAACGATCGTGTTACTGCCACCTTCTATGAGTCCAATGGAGATGAGTCCTCTGGCAGGCCAGTTGACGAGGTGAAGATGTACTATGATTGCCAGTACGTTTCATCTTGTGAGGCTGTGTGGCAAATGTTGGAGTTTGAGATTCAATTCAAGCACCCATCAGTGGAGTGCTTGAATTTTAACCTCGAGAACGAGCATCCGTTCTACTATGACGATGAAGTTCCGATCAATGAACTGGTTAAGAAAAATAAAAATGCCGACAGCAAATTTTTAGCTTGGATGGAAGCTAACAAGAAGTATCCCGAAGCCAGAAAATTGATATACGTTGAGGCTCCCACCAAATTTACGTGTCACTCGAAAACCAACAGTTGGGAGCCTAGGAAAGGAAAAGACCGTATCGCGCATTTGTACTTCGTCCCCCTAGTGTTGGTTACATATATTACTTGCAGTGTCTAATCAACGTTGTTCAAGGTGCAACGTGTCATCCTGACTATATGAAGTTGGAGCGAGTACAACACGATTCGTATCGTGACGCGTATTTTTCCCTCGGTCTTGTGGAGGACGACAAATAGTACAATGAAGGGATTATCGAGGCAAGCCAGTGGTCGATTGCCAATTCGTTGAGAAACCTTTTTGCTACTTTGTTGTCTTCTGATACTCTCGGTCGACCGGAGTTTGTGTGGGAATCATGTTGGCCTTACCTAACAGATGATATATTATATAATCGTCGGAGGGTTTTACAGCACCCAAGTAAACGAATCAATTACGGTCATACTTATGTTTTTACTTTTTCTCTTATGTCTTTATATTTATAAACTTTCTATATTATTGTTACAGAATTGGTTTTGAGCAATGATGAAGTAAAGAATCTGGCGTTGACGGAGGATAAAAATATTTTACGCAGAAGTGGTACGAGTCTACGCGAATACGGTACTATGCCTTTTCCTAATCTCGATTGTAATGAGACATCCAAGAAAAGACTGGTGATGGACGAGCTGAATTACGATCATTGTGCTCTCGCTATTGAGAATCAAGAGTTGGTTGCTAATATGACTAATGAGCAGCTCAATGTTTATGGCTCGATAATGAACTATGTTTACCGTATCTACGGCCGTATGTTTCTTGTTTATGGTTACGAGACACCGAAAAAACGTATGTCTGGAGGGCGTTGTCTTCTGCTTTGGGATCCAAAGGTGAAATTGTATTGAACGTTGCATCGAGCGGTATTGCATCACTTTTGCTTCCCGGCGGACGCACTGCGCATTCACGATTCAGAATCCCACTAAACCCAATGGAAGGCTCTACATGCGATATTAGCCAAAAGAGTCCTTTTGCCGAACTGATCATACGATGTCGGTTGATCATTTGGGATGAAGCCCCGATGATGAACAAATATTGCTTCCAGGTGATTGACAACACCTTGCGAGCCCTAATGGAAGCAGTTGATCCATTGAGGAAAAATATCCCATTTGGCAGTAAGTGTGTTGTGTTCTGACGATAAAAAACCACGAACGTTATATATAAAGAAGTGTTTAATAATATTTAGATTAAGATTTTATTGCTTAACTTTTTTCTCAACAATCATGTTATGATTTTTATAATTGTTTTCTTTTTTCATTTTTTCCTCTATCGTATCGTTTTCTGTGCAAATTCACGGGTCAAAAACTAGTGACTACTAAAGCCACAATCCCATAAGCTAACATTACTTATATCAACTAATCCACGGATCAACTGCAAGAATTGGACAAAAAATGCACGACTCTATACATTTGATAAACTTGGATCACAAAGCCATTCGGAAAGTAAGTGTATCAAACATAAACACTACTACATAATACTTAGCTGGTAACAGTATGAAGATGTTTCACAAAATCTGCCTCATCTGTAAATAATGAAGCATGCATCTACCCGGCACCCTTTATTTTTGCCAATTTCACTAAAGATCATGATTCAGTAAACGTTATGATCAGCTACTAATTTACAATGTGCAATCTCCAAATACATAATCGTACATTTACATCAATAAGAACCAGACACGTCCAAAGAATATCACCACTATGTCCACAACCGGTGAAATAATAAAGACAATGAAATTTGTCCCATAATGATCACACACATATCTATATCACGTACATTTTACACACCATTCTACATACAGACTGATGCTTACAAGAGCACACGTGTCAGGGAAGATCATTGACTCGGGAAAATTTTCCCATCAGTTACAGGAACCTTACTATAGTGTTTGCGTGCACCAATTTCCATGATAAACAAATTTCAATCCAGCAGATGTTGTTTATTTCATTATAATTACTTTTTACTTCGTTCAAGTTGCCGCAAGAAGAAAACATTCTTCGAAAATCAAGAATGTCATAAAATTGTGAGGATTCTTCGATTAATATGTTTCACGTCTGGTGCAGAAGGGAAATGAGACCAAGTCAAGGTCAGGTGTAGGTGAGACAAATTATTGATCTAATAACCAATTCGATTTAGGTCTACAACCAAAAAGATGAGAAAGAAAAAAAAATGTTCACCAATTTTCTAGGACTACAAATGCAGCCAACAAGTATCACAAGCATCCCCCAGAGGTTTATATTTCCTTTCCCTCACGTAATACACATCTAAAATACTAGTGAAGGGTACTTGCAATTTTGAGAAAGTCGAATTTTCTGTGATTAGAACAACCATGTATCTTTCTCCAATCATCCTAAGGAAAACTAGATTTTTACTAATTGGAATGGAATGTTATTAATGGCGGATAATCATCTAAGGAAACTATATCCAATGGATTTTACTATTGGATAGAAGTGTTATAATGGCGGATGGCGGTAAATCGAAACAGGCCAAAATTCCACCATAGCCTATGGCACTGTCATAACCGCTATCCTTCATAAATTTAGCATGGCGGTTTGTAAAAAATCCACCATGTCATACTGCTATGGCCATCATTTGATAACACTGTTGGATTGCCATGGAAATTACATCAGGCAATGTACAGAATTCCAGTTTTTGCCTACTTTTAACTGCGGAAAGCAAACTATACAACTGATTACTACAAAAAATATGAAAATTTTGGTTCTTTCTCTATGATTGCCTACAATAGGTTATTCTCTTCCACTGATATGATAAGGTAGAATCACAACAATGAAATAATAAGAAGTAAAGGGCAAAACAAGTGCAACAATTAGGTAACACTAGTTTTACCCCGTGCATTTGCACGAAAAATAATATAATAGAAGAGAAAATTATTAAAAAAATATAGAATAAAATAAAAAATCATAACTTAATGAATGAGAAAAATTTATTTAAAAAAGTTAATCTGAAAATTTATTAAACACTTCTTTATATAAAACAATCGTAATTTTATTATCGTCAGAATCCTCATCACAACAAAACCTTATCGTTAAATTTATTCGACTCGTGACTCTGGTATTTGATTTTCAAAATATTTGATGTATCTTTGTAATATCCGAAATAATATTTTTTATTATTGTATGACTGCAATAGAAAATAGTATATTTTTAGTCAATTTAAATTAGTTGTGAAATATGTATTTATATAATACTTAAAACATATATAGTATCAAAATAAAAACAAAAATATTTTGTATTTCATGACATAAAAATGCGTTACAAAAATGGGGACCATAAAAAATATGACATGTCAAAATAAATTGTGTAACTGAAAGTTACATATTATTATTAAATAGTGAACATATTTTTATTAAATGCAACCTATTTTTATTAAATGACCTTATATTATTATTAATTGAAGTTGAATAAAATTAAAGGAAGTTTGCCCCTAATTATATATATATATATATATATATATATATATATGGATTGGTTCCAATGCATCCACATTCTTAAAGTGAGAACGTGAGGCTCATTTCTAGCCACAAGATTTGGTACATAATGTGTAGCCAAGATTTAATATTTTCTTTTTATTATTTTAATTATTTAAATATTATTTTGACCGTTGACTCCGGCGTTGACCGTCGACTCCGGCGTTGACCGTTGACACTAAACTTGCAATTAAATATAAATAACCTAGCATGCTATGTTAATTGTCTGATGGTGCTAGGTTAGTTGTATGATTGTGCTAGGTTTTTTTTTAAACAAACAACACCCCTGAAGGGCGGGGGATTAGGCTAGATCCCCAACCTGTGGATAGATCAGGACCCCAAATTGGGGCCCGAAATGTCAACGGTCAAAATACAACAGTCTACAACGTCTCACAGCAAAAACAGAAAATGAAAGAAGACATAAGGTACAAAATAGTGACGATCGACGGGCTAACAGATGCCCAAGAATGTAATGACTGGCCTAATGAAAGCAAAAGTCCTG
>CACSLK010027751.1:191491-215751 GCA_902706635.1 Striga hermonthica | reverse complement strand
CCGCGCATCCCGCCAGCGTTTGTCCGCGTGTCTGCCCAGCGCCCGACGCGCCCGATCAACACGCACGCTGTCCGCACGAGCTGCCCGCTGCCACCTGACGCCGAGACCTAGCCACCGTGTGTTCGTGATCCGTTTGACGTGTTGATTAGAATCAACTAAAGGCCAAACCTATCCGTCCATTAGGTTGTGGTGTTCAGACGAACTTCACCAACGGTACTCTACATCGTCTCAGAGTCGGCAAAAAATTTTAAAAGGTAAACGTCCATATCCTAACTATAGATTCCGCTGCGTTAGGATTTATTTCGATAAAGTTCAATACTGTGCATGTTGTTTGACGTTCCTAACAGAACCCAACAATGACCAGCAGAAAGCTCGATATGAAGCACCTGATCGGTGTCCCGGAGGACCCGGCAAGTGTAATCACGCGAGTGGAAGAAGAAGATCTTATGGGAAGTGTTACCCACGCCAGAATGGAAGCCCAATCGACGAGAGTAATAGTCAAAGTCTGGATTACGAATCATCGGCTCGATGAAGCCGACAAAGTCCAATCTATGATCACGAATGAGAGAGCGAAGGTGAGCGAGAGTGGCCCTATTAGCCAATCCCCGTCCATTCCAAGTAATGGACGTGACAGACATATCAACAATGGGAAGAGCCACCGGACGAGGTCCGCATGTGGCTAGGCTGAGTCAAACCACCTACAGGAGGGGGGAGGTGGCGAGAGGATCGACGAAGGGCTGGAGAGACAGTCCGCCTCGTCCTGCGCGGTGTGGGTATGGTCTTCGAGGGTGAACGCCCTCGGAAAGCACTCGTGGCCTGCGAATCGTCAGGCTGAGCAGTCTGACCAAGACTGGTACTAGAAGCCTGCCCCTTCTCCGGGCGTGCCTCCTGGGTGCCAAGGTGCACAAAGGCACTGGAGGAGAAACTCTCACACGAGACATCGTGCTGAGCGCGGTTAAGACCGCATGCCTGCTCCGGGAGGGTAGGGGAAATCACTCCATCCGGCAGAGCACTCGGATGCTCACCGTCAGAGTGTGGCTGGAGAGCTATATGCTCAGTCGAGATCCCATTCTCTGCAGAGGGGAGATGAGTCGGCAATTCCTCTTTCGAGGAAGCGGTGGCAGGAGATGTCCTCATCTCTAGAGAGCAGTCCTGGCTATGAGAGTGGACAGGCAAAAGGACAACATCACGAATGCTGTCCTGAGATAAATGGATGGTCGGGGCAGTGGGTAGAGTGACCGGCTGCTCTAAATCATCTACGAGAAGGTCGTCATCATCTAAATGGCCAAGGTCTGGGAGACAGTGTGGGTCCGAAGAGGAAGGCTCAGCCTCATCCTTCGACTAAGGAGAGAGGGGAGCAAAGAACGAATGTTTAGCCTTGAAGGCCGACTGAAGAGTATCTCTAGGAAGGAAGCCCGTGGCCTTGGCCTTGGGCCCAACTAAGATCAAATGGTCAGACTGGTCAGGATGAGCACCCTTTCCAGTTTGGGCAGTGGCGTCCATCTTCGCCTTGCCCTTATCCGTGGCCCCCTTTGGGGACCCGGGTGCCTGGAGAGGGCCTTTGCCCTTTCCCTTCGGTTCCCTCGGACTGTCGGAGTGTCCCGGCTGGGCCGTACGACGACGCTGAGGCGGAGCAGGTCGTGGCTTATTGCCACTGATATAGCAGTCGGCCGCTATGTGACCAACATGGCTGCACGCAGTACAGAAAGCGGGGATCTTCTCGTAGATCACCCGCTGAGCAAAGGTCTCCGAACCCTGCTCAATCTCGATCTCGTGGATAGGCTCCACTGAGATCGATCTCGACACAGAAACGCGCCATAGTAGCCCTGGACTGGAGAGCAGTCGGGGCATCAATGCGGACCGGTTTTCCGACACACTTAGCAAGTGTGGTGATGGAATCCCGGTCATACAGGTGTGGTGGGAGGCCGGGGAGGCGGCACCACACGGGGACGACTGGCGTCTCCGTCTTCGGGTTGAACCCGGAGTGTACTTGAATACCCTAGCTGGGCATCCACACACGAGAATAGAAGTCCTAAGCCAAGCCTCATTATAGTCCTCAGCGAGATTAAACGAGACTAGAAGATGATTGAAATTGTACCACTTAAAAGAAAACCTACCCTTAAATCCCAATTTTCCTAATCCAGAAGTTATGTCTCGGGGGGGTGGGATAGCATAGGTGAACTTAAATACCAGGGTGTTAGCTAACTTACCTGCGAGGGTGTCAGCTTCGGCCTGTGAGAATCGGGCCTTCACTTTGTTTCCCTCCGAACGGATGATGGACCCGCAAGCTTGGTCATAGTCCCCGTCAAAGAGAAACTCCTTAGGTGTCGGTCTCGAGTTACTATTGGCGTCATCTCGTTTCCCCGTAATGACCTCCCGAAAAGAGAGCGAGCCATTGGTTATGCCCGGGAGTGGCCCGTTTATATCGGGGTTGATCGAAGATGTGCCCATCGGTGATGGCCCCGTCGGAGGCGGTCCGGTAGGATGAAACTTGGCTACCGTATTTGGGGCCGTGTCAACCACTCCATCGTCACGGATATACAGAATTGCCGGTTCTGAAATTTCGGCAGTACTAAAGGTTGCTCCGTCAAAGTGATCGGTTGGGGAAGGAGAGTTAGGGGGGTTGGGTCGGGGTTCTGAAATTTTTGATTTTGAGCTCAATGTCGGGCCGGTCCTGGGAGGAGAGCCGGTCGACAGTGTCTTGCCGGTTGATATGACGGCGCCGGCGCCCACGAGGGTCAGATGGCCGGTGCATTCCGGTTGAATTTTCGTACTTGCTGTGGTTCCGAACTGATGGTGCGGGATGGGTTGTTTGGAAATAGGCTGATTTTGTTCTGTATTACTGGGCTGTTGTTGTGGTTCAATAAGTAAAACATTTTGGATGGGTTGATTTTGATCTGTATTACTAGGCTGTTGTTGTGGTTCAATAGGTAAAACATTTTGGATGGGCTGATTGTGTGAAATGTTTTGATTTGTGTTACTGGGCTGGGAAGAAGTAGGCCCAATAAGAGTTGGCTGGGTAATTATGTGGTTGGGGCATGGGTAATTGGGCTGAAGTGCCACGTTGCATTGTGGGAGCTGAGGGTTTGGGATTACCTGGTTTGCGCCGACAGAGCTCAAGATGGACAACGGCGGCCTTAGTTGTTTGACTGGCTGAGAGATTTTTTCCGATCTGATATTCGCCATAAGAGACCCAAATCGCACCGAGGTCTCGGTTATGTCACTGGAACTATTCTTCTTGTCGGTTGTTTGCAGCTGCGAGGAGCCTGCGTTTGTTGTAGGCTGCCAGGTAGGCGGGACCTCTGCGGCTTTGGGGTTGGCAAACAGAGGGAGCAGGAGGGCAAGGAGGGCTTTCTTTACATCAGGCTGGAGTAAAACGTTGAAATCCGGCGGCTGAGAAGGGAGGCTGGGCTCCTCCAAATTGAGCAGCTGCGGAGAGTGTTCCATTGAAATGGAAAATAGCGATCCGAGAGCGAGACCAGCGGACCGGCGACGCTACCAGCGCCGCCGGCTCGAGCGACTGTGGTCCGGTTATGCGGAGATGGTGACCGGAAAGTGAACGGCAGGTCCGATTAAAATGGAAAATTGAAACGGGAATTCTAGAGAGAGATTTTTAGAGAGAAGGGAGAGCATCTTCTATTGCTAGGTTCACTCTGCAGTTGCTAGGTTAGTTGTTTGATGTTGCTAGGTTAGTTGTCTAATTGTGCTAGGTTAGTTGTTTGATTGTGCTAGTTTAGTGTCCGCATTTTAAGAGCTGGCCTCATTTTAAGAGTTGACCTCATTTGATCTGCCCCCTATATATATATATATATATATATATATATATATATATTAGACCTAAGCTTGGAGTACAAAAGCATTTGAAGTATCATCAAATATATAAATAACATAATAAGGTTACAACAAAAGCTATGGTCATCCATCATGACTACACAAATGGATGCCACACAATACACCAAATAAATCGCACCATTAAGAGAATTCTATTTCTACCTATATCTAAGGAAATCATTAATTAAAAATGATAGGTCACAAAATAGGTCATGTTGGGCAAGACAAGCAGCAGAGGCTGCAGTGGAGAGAAGCATGCATTACGGGATTGAGGTGAGAAATCTGTGGCTTTATGAATGGAGGCAGCATTAGGGGAAAAGCTTGTGCACTATGGTTTGTACAAAGTTGTCGAGACCTGGTCCGATGCCTATTTTAAGGATCGTGACGAATGAGAATGAGGAAGAGATGGGACTTGGGAGTTCCTATGATAAGGTTCAGTATAAACTTACAGGAGGCCCAGTGCGGGCTAACGCAAAAAAAGAGAATCAATGTGGATTCCTTTCTCGTTACGTCTGTTTTTCACCGTATGTACATAATTCAGGGAATGGTGAGGTGTTTGATTGTGTTGGGGGTGTATGGACAATAAACAAGTTGTTAAGTTTGCTAGTGAGGGTTTTATGTCTGTCGAGTAACTGTCATTTCCAGTGTGTCCCTTCATTTGTGAGTATTCTTGATTCAAACTAATAAAGGATATACAAGTACTAATGGGCCGGGATTTTTTTATTTACCCTGCTGCTGCAACATGCAATCGAGCTCCTCCCCATTCATATAGATCAAACTCCTGACATCATATTTCTGCGAGTGAGAGATCACAAATGACCAAAATTAATGAGAGATAAAGACAAGACAAGACGAGTTACAGAGTAGCGTGGCAATCTCAAATGACTACCAAACTGTAATATGTTCAAATACTAATAGTAAACTAAATATATAATATATGAAAGGTATCTTTTCAAAACTAATATTCTTCATATAAATTTGCAAAGGATATATATTGATTGATAAGGGAACACATAAGTAAATTACTAGAGGCCAGTTTCTCCATATAAATTAAAGACGGGTATCAACCAGTCGCTAACTTAAAGAGACAAATAAAAAGTTACTGAAGCTTTAGACACCACTAGCTAATTAGTTATGGAATCAATTAAGAAATGTATATTTGGAAAAGTAACACTAAGTATATCTCAGGCATGTAATGTAGGTATCAAAAAAAGAAAAGATAATTAAATAGGCATTTAACCGATATAGTATTTAAAAGCACTATAAGAAGGATCGGTTAGTAATATGTTAACAGATTTACAAGCTTGGAGCTAACAAGCGAAGAGGATGAACTACAACCTAAATCTAGGCTTCGCCTAGGTCTATAGTCAATAATCCCTTTCTTGAAATCAAATCCAGATCTTAGGTTTTTTCTTTTCAAAATATAGACGAGCTATATTTCACATTTCCTTTAGATGAAAATTTTTTAAGCAATCTCGATAGTGCCTGTATCTTGGAAAATCTGAACTCAAGTTTGAAAATTCTTAACAGAAAGTCATTTTCACAATGAAGTCGGGCTTTCTAAACAACAGTATTTTTTTTTTTTTTTTAAAAAAAAAAGCATTATCCATATACATTGATCTAGAACTCAATCAAATCAGTTTACAAATACCTCCCCACACGATATCCAGGGGAAATCCTGACAGCAACCCTGCCCAAGCCTCTTAGTTGCAAAGAGCAAGCTTTCCAGTACTTTCGGTGGCCACACCATAGTCTAGGCTAAGCTCCCTCATAGGCGGAATATTCTCCATAGCAAAAAGCATGAGGCGGGGGAAGGACACATTGGTGTGGTCATACAAAACGGGCTGCACGAACACATTGGGGCTCGTGCTGTTGCTGATGTAGCAGGCCAGGTTCCTCATCCTCGACACGTCCATGGAAAAATCGAGCGGTGGCAGCGATGGGTACGAAGAGGGCAAAAAGTCGGCAAAAACCTCCGAAAGATTCCCCCACTCCCTCCACCTCTCACCAAAGCGATCCGGGTAGATTAGACTGTCCCCATTCATGGTGAGTAAGTGGGCCTGCTCCCGGGTGAGGACCACTCCAGAGTACTCACAGACAAAGGAGCCCGCGGGGATGAGGTCCAGTGACCTCACTTTCCAATTGGTCTCCCTCGAGCGGAACACCTCGAACCTATTCCTCAACCCTTTCTGGGTCACCCGGTTACGGCATTCTGGGGGGCACTGGCAGTGAGGCCCGCACTCGAAAACCAGCGGCTTCCCCCGCACCAGAATCCCGCTCGAGTGGTACGCAAAGTCCCCACCATTTCTCACCCAGCAGAGGCAACCCTCCATGCACCCCCTGGCACAGGCACACCCGCTGCCACCACTCCCCGAGTCATAGACCGAGGGTGGGAAAACAGAACGCGCCAAGTATTCGTAATGAATGGGGTCCTGATTAGAGTCCACGTCATTGAAAAAGAGCACCCGGAAGTTCTCCTTCTCTCCCGATAGATCGAGGGACATATATCCCACCGGACGGGACTCGAGAGGCCGTGTCTTTAAGCTCATAGCAAATCTCATCACAGAACTTCCCATCTCCTCCTGATTCTCATTTCGCACGAGTCGGAACTTGTAAATACCATACCCTGACCGCCCCATATCAAACCAAGTCTCGACAACTTTGTAAAGACCATCATAAACATACACCTTACCAATCGCGCTGCCTTCGTACTTGAAGCCGCGGATTACTCTCACCTCAATCCCATAATGCATACTCCTCTCCATGGCCAAGTTCCCCCATTCCAGCCTCTGGTGCTCCACCTGCCTGCCATTCTTGTCCTGCCCACCGTGACCACTATACACTATCACGTCTCCCGCATCCTCGCCGTCTTCATATCCTCCAGAAACGATAATGCTTGTGGCAATCGGCTCCCGATTCAAGCTCTGGCTAATGGGTACGTAGTCGATCCCAGCCTGGGACTGCCCGTGTAGCCCCACGACACACATCTCAATCCTGACAAAGAAGACGTCCCCAATCTCGACCCCTGGGATAGTGCCCACTACCCGCTTATCCCGGTTTAGCCACAGCCCACGCTCTCTCATCACGGCTGCCGCCTTCAGGTGGGCCCTCGTGCGGCACTTGCGGAGGTTGGGGAACACTTCCCGCCGCCTCTCGTCCTCAGCGACTGCAAAAACACGGAGTGATTCATAAATCATTCGGGCCCGGCGAATCGACCCGCGGAAATAGCGGCTGTCCTCGGGCTTCAGATCCGTGACCCGGACCATCTCCGATGAGCGAATTGGGCACTTCCTGACACCGCAGGGCGAGGGGGCGCTCGATAGGTGGGGCTCGGTGCCGTCTGGGACCGAGAATATGGCGAGAGGGTTCGGGTCTGTTTTGTGCCCGGTTGGGCTGCCCGCGCGTGGTTCTTTTCTGCGGCTGGTGGCGGAGAGGAACGTGTCTGAGAGGCGGTCGAAATCGCAAGATAGCGGCAGCTTGTTGGGGGTGGGGACTGGGAGAGAGGAGGAGAGGTGGTAGAATGAGGGCGGATATGGTGAGGATTCGTCAAATGGTTCAAGTTTAGGCTCTATTTTGGGGACGAGAAGGGTGGGGGTGGAGGTCGAGGTTGAGGGGAGGTCCGGGCGGCCGGGAAACGGCGCCGTGTAATTGGTGGAACCCATTTCTCAGATCTTATTGTAGGGTTTTCTCTTTTCTTTTTTTCTTATCTTATGTAGTGTGTTTTGATTTGTGCTGTTAGAAGAAGGTTTGAAGGATAAAAATGGCGGAAGGAATTGTTAGAGAGAGAACGTTTAAATCAATTTAGAAACAAATTTCCCGCTACTTTCATTTGCTAAAAATAGAAAAATAAAACAAATCGGGCAGCCATTAATCCGCATTGATTTAGCATTGACCTTTTTCCTTTTTTTTTTTTTAAGAATAACAGCAAATTATTTTAGCATTGATTGTTAACCGGGTAAAATGCACAAAACCCCCTGTAATATACTAAATCTGCGGATTGTCCCCCTCTATTTTAAAAAATGCGTCAAACCCCCTTCTATTGTAGTTTTGCATGCGCGAAGCACCCTACACCGTCTAAGATGACGGAAGTGACTTACACGCGCAAGCTGTGCGGCTTTTCCTTCATTTTTCCACCCCAAAAGCAAGAAAGTTACCTTTTTACCCTTAAAATCAGCCTTTTAAATATTGAATTATTTCCTTCCCCACACTACCCTAATTCCCAAATCGCGCAGCAGCTGCACAGGTATGTTCTTCTTCCTTTTTTTTTTCTTTTTTTTTTGTTGCTTTTGTTTCGGCCGAATAACACATAATAATTTTCTTTTTTTTTTTGCTTTTCTTTCGGCCGAAAATGCACAGCAGCAACAGGTTTGTATCATGTTCTTGTTTTTTTTTTCTTTTGGTCGAAATGCAGCATCATTTTTTTGATTTTTTTTTTTTAATTTTTTGGAGGTTGAAGATGTCTACTTCACAAAAATTAAAGATGTCAAAGAATGAGAGTTTGGATCTAAGGTATAAGCACCCTAACTGTTATTGCAACACATTTGCTCAAATTAGGGTCGTTGGTCCTACAAAAGAAACTGTTGGCAAACTATTTTGCATTTGTGCGTACAACAAATGTCGTTTCTTTGCTTGGCTTAAACCTGCCTCGGTGAATTGGGTGAAGTCAAATGAAATCCACGAAGATGAAGTTTATTGTGAAGATGATGACGATGAAGTTCAGTCAACCGGAGCAAAGCTAACAAATGAAAATGTAGAAGTCGCAACAATGCTGAAGGAGATGCAGTCAAAGATGGAGAAAATTGATAAAAAATTTAGCAATGGATTGTTTTTTCTTGTTATTGTAATCCTTTTGGCTGTTATTGTTCTCAAGTAATTTTCGATGATAAGTAATGTATTCATTTGGACAATGTATGCCTTTATTATCAATGAAATGCAGTAATTCATTCCAACAACTTGCAATAAACTATATCAAGTCACAACTAAATCAAACACTCCACTATATTCCAGCCAACTACAAACACACAACAAACTATAACACCAAATCTCAACTACTATCAAACACAACCACTCCACTCCAATCACAACTACTGTCAAACACAACCAAAATTGCCAAAATTGCCAGAAATAAAATAACTATCAATAGCCAGAAACACATTCCAAACACAAGTACTGTCAAACACATTCCAAGCACAGTTTATCACTACTATCAATAGCCAGAAATAGCAAAAAACACTGTCATCATTCAAAACATTTCTATCAATAGCCAAAATTGCCAAAAATACTGTCAATAGCATTCAAATTATCCTGTCATCACCATAAATTATCCAAAATGCTTTCAATATCCATAAACACCCAAAATAATGTCATAAATGTCATCATCACAGACACAAAAACTGACCAACATACAAAAAAAAAGCAAATGTTCATGAAATTAAATGTTTACTGACCAACACACCATGAAATGAAATCACCAATCACCACCATATTCCCTGCTTTGTTGAGTGAAGGTTTGAGGGCCAGAGCACTGAATAAAATCTTCAAAAGATGGCATGGAAGGCACATATGGCTCTGGCTGAGTGGGTTGAGAAGGTGGCTGAGATGGTTGTGGTTGTGGCTGAGATGGTTGTGGCTGAGATGGTTGTGGCTGTGGTTGAGAGGATTGTGTTTGTGGCTGGGATGGCTGCAAAAAAGCAAACAAAAAACAAAACAAAAAACAAAACAAAATCATGTCATAGGTTGAATTGTGATTGCTGAAATGACAAAAAATTGGAAGTTGACAAATTTAAAGTATTCACTGACATGTTGACCTCCACCTCCTCTTTTGGGGCACCTTCTCCTATTATGATTGTTTCCACCACATAAAGTGCATCTCTTGATAAGCCCCTTTATACTACTGTTTGTTGCTACCATAGGTCTCATATCATTTGCGTCAGCTCTTCTTTTCTTTGTTGGCCTACCCCTTTTTTTCACAGCATCAGGCGGTTGAATTGGACCCATTCCAGACTCCTCAAAATCATTCATCCCTTGAACTGGAAATATCATATGGCTATACATCTTGATATACATGTCCTTTTTGAAAATATCAGACACATAATCAGATATGTTGAACCTATGATAAGAGATGCATGCCAGTGCATGGCAACAGGGGTAGCCAACCACTTGAAACATACCACAAGTGCACCTTCTTGTTCCCAATTAGACTATATGGCTGTTTACTCCATGAACCACCTCATACTTGTCTTCTCCAGCCCAAGTAGGGAAACAATTCCTACTGATTTCCCTTTGATCTTCAATTTTTCTCACTGTATTAGGACAAATGTCCTCTGTGTACTTCTCTATTCCAGCTTTCTTCACTTGGATTCTTGCCATCATTCTCCTTCTGATCCACTCAAACATGTCCACAATAGCCATATCCCTAGCTTCCAAAATGTAGTTGTTGAAGGACTCTGAAATATTATTAACTAGCACATCACACACCGCATTAGGAGAAAAGAAACACCTTGCCCAGTGTTCTTCAGGGACAACCTTTAACCATTCAAATGGAGTTACCTACAGCAAATAAACCATATTATTAATAAAACATGAACAACAAAGTACAAACTACCTACAGCAACACCATGATTTGCAACAATTAAAAAGCATGAACACAAAGTAAAAAGTACCTACAAGAAAACCAAGCATGAACACAAAGTTGTTCAGAATATTCAGGAGCAAACCAAGAAATGAATAAAAGCATGAACACATATATTATTCAAAAAAATACAGCAGGTTGTTCATATAAAATATAGCAGGTTTGCAGCAGGAACACATTATAGCAGGTTGTTCAGATAAGTACAACAGGTTTGCAGCATGCACTTATTTAGCAGGTTTGCAGAAGGTTTGCAGCAGGTAAATGTAGCAGGTTTGCAGAAGGTTTGCAGCATGAACACATATTATACAGCAGGTTTGCAAGGAGAAAAATATAGCAGGTTTGTGTAAGGAGAAAAATACCTTGTCATCCTTCTTAGGAACAAGCTTTTGGATCTGACTCATGCATCTGAGGTGCTCCTTGACATTGTATGTGCTGGCTACCTTCCAAAACCATTTCCTCAATTCTAAATCCCCCCACTTCTGCTTGGAATTATTGTACATGTGCTTCAAACAATATCTGTGCTCTGCCCCCTCAATTTCACTCACAGCTTCAAGCAAACCCTTCTGTCTATCTGAAACAAAAGTCCACTTTCTCTCCCTGTATGGATCTACATCTCTTAGTAGTCTTTCAAGGAACCACCTCCAAGAATCTGTCTTCTCAATTTCAACATATGCCATTGCTATTGGTAGCATATTGTCATTGTCATCCCTACCAACTGCTGAAAGAAGTTGACCACCATGAACTGTCTTCAGAAAACATCCATCCAGTCCTATAATTGGCCTACAGCCAGTAAAAAATGCCTGTCTCATTGCAGATAAACAAACATACATCCTCATGAACTTTGGAGGTGGAAAGTCATTGTTCACCTTCAGTATTAGAGAACTACCAGGATTGTACTTGACTACTGTAGAACAGTAGTCATATAGCCTCTTATACTGTTCCCCATAGTCAACCTTCAACAGAGAAAGGGCATACACCTTGGCTCTGTAGACCTTGTGCATACTGACATCTACCCCACAATGCCTCTTGATTTTATTTTTTAGACTTACCAAAGTCTCACCAGGATTGTCCCTCAGAGTATCTAACATTCTTTTCCCAAGATATTTGTAGTCAGCCTGTGTGTTCTCTGTCCTGTAAGAGCATGTGTGCTTTCCTTTTAAAGTTTTGATCTGAAATGTGGACAAACCTCCAATAACTGAGGCCCTCAAAGACCAGTCACACCCACTTTTGCATTGTGCTGTGATGAGCTTGGCTTCATTCTTGGAAAACTTCAAATCATATCCTTTTCTAACAGACCAATCTCTGATGACATCCTTGAATTTTGCTCTGCATGGAAATTTTTGACCAACTTTCAGCTCAAACCTTGACATATCACTACTATCATTCCATTCATCAGGCTCTTCAAAGCAGTTGTCATCATCCTCAGCCTCACTGTACCAATCTTCTCCTCTAGACCTTTTCAAACCTGCAGCTTCTTCTCTTACTTTTTTTTTCTGCTTTCTTCTTAGTTTCACCCATTCTCTTGCCCTCTTGTGTATCTTCTTAGCATGATCATGACCCCTCTGCTGGAAAATGTCATCATCATCAGGGCCTTCTAGATCCTCCAATTCCCATTCAGATAATTCAGAAGAGTCACCACTACTTTCTTCAGGTTCATACTCTGAATCCTGTGAATCCTCTGAATCTCCAAAATGATGGTCTGTCCCCTCAGAATCTTGTTCTGCCCCCTCATTTTGTTGTTCTGCACTCTCATCAACTTGTTCATCCTATTGTCCAACTGTCTGAGATCTATCTTCACCATGTTGTGCTTCATCTCTCTGACCAGCACCATCATGTGAACCACCATCATCTCTCTGAACAGCACCATCATGTGAAGCAGCATCACCTCTCTGACTAGCACCATCATGTGAAGCAGCATAATTAGTATCTTCTGTAGGATCCACCTCATGTGAACCAGCATCATTAGCATCTTTTGTAGGATCCACCTCATGTGAACCAACATCATTAGCATCTTCTGTAGGATCCACCTCACCACCAACATCTTGTGAACATGCATCATGGTATGATTCTTCTTCATCTTCTGGACAATAATTGTCAATTAGAATATCCTCTTCAGTTTGTGGATATTCAATAAGTGGGATCTCTTCTTGTACATCCATAAATTCCCCTCAATGTCCAGTTCTTGTAGAGGGCCATGCAAATCTTCAAAGTAAAGTGGGATGACATATTGCCCAGTATACTTCTTCACCAACTTCAGAATATCACTGTCACTGGCAATCTGAATCAACTTTCCTGTTTGTAGAGTTTTTCCAGGCTTGTGTGAAAAAATATCCTTAATGGATGACTTGCCACCTGCCTGTCTGTACACATCCATTATCTCATACATAGACAATCTGTCCATGTCATAGTAGTCAACTGCAACTCTTTGACCACCAAAGTAGTGAACAAATGGCTCCCATTTTATCACTCCACCAACTCTAACATCAAATACAATAGCCATATTCTGCAATTCAACAAGTATGATATGATTAATGTATGAAATCAGTGATCACAACATAAAAAGAATATAAGATACCTATGCATCAATATCACAGAAAGACCCAAATTCTTCTTACAAACAACATCAATAAGTTTCAGATACAAATTCAACATACATATAGGATAAAGTAAACAACATTAATTTCCAAATTACAAACCATGCAAACATATTCAGTACTTTATACAGATAGTATAAATTGAAACAATTCAACCAAAAAACAACATCAACACTATACTCCATTAAACAATGAGCACAATGAGCACAATTCGACCTAGACATAGTATATGAATCACCCTAACTCCCAAATCAGAAAGCCCTAAATTCACAATCAGAAAGCCCTAGTTTCAAAATAAAAAAGTCATATTTTCAAATTCAAAAACCCTAATCTCAAAATCAGAAAGCCCTAATTCCCAAATTCGAAAGCCCTAAACTCACAATCAGAAAGCCTTAATTTCACAAATCATAAACCCTAATTTAAAAATAAAAACCCCTAATTCCCAAATCAGAAAGCCTTAATTCCAAATCAGAAACCTTAATTTCAAAATCAGAAACCCTAATTTAAAAAAAAAAAACAGAACGCCTTAATTCCCAAATCAGAAACCCTAATTTCATAATAAAAAAACCCTAATTTCCGAATCAGAAGCACAAAAGTTTACCAAATCAGAAGATATCGAATTTTTCAAATTTTCAAATGAAGCAATCGAGTTTCCCTAATTTTCAAATCACAAGCACGCACTTCACAGGTAACCCTATTTTCAAAACCACATAACATAAGAACCTTAATTTTACAAATGCAACTATTGGATTTCCAGGTATTAACCTTTAATCGTCAAAGATTCGAAATGTACCTTATGCGCCATCGAAAAATCGAGAAGTTGTCGCTGCAAATTGAACCCTAGCTTTTGAATATCGAAAATTACTCCTCCATTCGGCTCGAACATTGAAGATAAAGTTGCATCATGTTATGCGCCATCAATCCATCTACAAATTTTTAGTTGAAGATCGACAATTTTTTTGGAGAATCGTGGTGTTGAGATTGGGATTTTTTTGAAACAATCGGGGAGAGAGAGAGAGAGAAGAGAGAGAGAGCGAATTTAAAAAGTTAGAAATGAATTTTGTTTCAGATGGGAGTGACTTCTCAAGTGACAAGGGCATAACGGGATGTTCACAAAAAAGTTAACGGTGTTAACTCCCAGACATAAGTTGGGGAGAGTATGCTAGCCAAACTACAATAGAAGGGGGTTTGACGCATTTTTTAAAATAGAGGGGGACAATCCGCATATTTAGTATATTACAGGGGGGTTTGGTGCATTTTACCCATTGTTAACCAATATGAATCAAAATCCGTATAAGTTCCTATTTCTCAACTGGAGATGAGTTTTCCTCTTTTTTATGGCACCATTTCCTAAATTTTTGTGGAACTTGCCCAAAAAAAGATAAAGCTATATCAACTAAATAAATGATATAATAATACATTTGGCAATTTAATCTGACTAGGACTCTCAAGTTAATTGTTGTAACATTCACATTTACAAGCCAATTTAACATATCAAATTTTAATGCGAATAAAAATTGAAAATCTATGCAATCCGATTTTTTTATTCTGTTTTCATAATTTTCTCGAATTCAAATTGAAAGAATTTGCCACTTTACATATCAGATTTATTTCGCCCCTACTTTGAAAGAGAATCAAAAAAATATATTAATATAAATAATTATAAATTAGTTGATTCCTATATATGTATATATAGAGGCGGATCAAATGAGGTCAGCTCTTAAAATGAGGTCAGCTCTTAAAATGCGGACACTAACCTAGCACAATCAGACAACTAACCTAGCAGCCTCAGACAACTAACCTAGAAACTGCAGAGACTATGCATTTTCTAATTTTTTCCAATTGGTACATAAAATAAAAGTTGAGAGCATTGTTATGAAAAAAAAAACTTCGAAAAATGAGTCTTGATTGGGGAGATATAGAGGTTTAAAAATACAAAAAAACGTATTTTTTTCTTAAAAATGAAATTAAAGCAAGAAAAAGGCGTTTTTTTTTTTAAATTCAGGCGACTTGGCGGTTTGCAGCTGCGTAGATCTCGTCGAGCTACCCCAAATAAAAAACAAGTTCGTCCAAAACGAATCTTTCTACGCAAAGTTATGGCCTTTCAAAGTTTTGCTATGTGAGCTTGCAAATTTTCATCATGTAGTTGCAACTACAAACAACTAACCTAGCACCATCAGTCAACTAAACTAGCACAATCAGACAACTAACCTAGCACCATCAGACAACTAACCTAGCAAATACTAACATAGCATAATCAGACAACTAACCTAGCACAATCAGACAACTAAACTAGCACAATCAGACAACTAACCTAGCACAATCATACAACTAACCTAGCACCATCAGAAAACTAACTTAGCACAATCAGACAACTAACCTAGCACCAACAGACAACTAACCTAACAACAAATGATTACTAACCTAGCACCAACAGACAACTAACCTAGCAACAAATGACTACTAACTTAGCATTAACAGACAACTAACCTAGCAACAACATACAACTATCATTGCAAATTAAAATCTGCGAACTAAAACTAGACACAGCAAAATGCTCTCTCCTCTCTCTACATTCTTCTCTCTACAATCGATCGTCTTCTTCACCTAGCTATGTCACCGACCGTTCCCCCAGCGCCGGCACTCTTGGTGCCGGATCCTTCGACAATCACAGACCCATCTCCTTCAGATTTCAACAAACATCCCGATTTCGAAAAATCAATTCTGAAATTTATGGACCAGAGATTCATAAGCTCCGCCTCCACCGTTATAGAAGCTCCGAATTCACCAGTCGGAGTTTGTACCTTGTTTCCTGAATCAATTGCAGGAGCTCCTCCGATCGGAGTTTGTACCGGATCCTTGACTGAGATGATAAAAGATTTGGCCACCGTCTCTAAGATGCCTACCTCGACCTCACCATCCACGGCCAACGTCCCAAACAAGTTTATTTCAGAGGTCCGAATTGGCTCCATGCCTTTGATTTTACAACCAGATTCTGTACTTCCGCCGGTTTCAGCCTTCAATCCGCCGCGGACCACCTCATTATTGCCTATTGGCGGCGATAGTCCCAATTTTTCAAGACAAGTGGGCGACAGCATTGATTTCCCGCAGCTCCCTAGCCACATGGGCGGGCTCCACTCCTCCAGGTACTTTCCGCCCATTTCAACATTTGGGCCTTCAATCTTAGCCCACTTTTCTTCACCTCAGCCCACTAACTGTTCTGCTGGGCCAACCCTACCTTTTCTCAACCAAAATTCAAAACCAAACACTTCTGGGCCATCTTTTAAACCCACAGACATTTCCAGTCAGCCCATTTCACCCCATACCTCATCCATAGCGAACCATATATCATCCCAATCTACAGATACATTCCCAACTTCCAATCTGGTGAACCATTCCCAAATATCTTTGTCGGTGAACGGCGTGAACCACCCTTCTGTGAACTATGGACCGGTTCCCATTTCTGGGTCCGGCAATCCCTACACCGGAGATCAACAGACCAGTGGTCCGAGGGCCGCAAATACCAACCCAACAAATTCAGCAGCCTTCGGCCCCATCGACAACATGGGCCTTCCCGACAACTCCCTCCCGGGCACCGGCGGGACCTCTGCTCCAATGATGGCCGACACTCTGCAGACCGTCATTCTAACCGGAAAAGACCTGATTTCAGCTCAACCAATTCCTTCCCCGACCAACCACCATGAAGAAACTGCCACCCGCGATACCGGAGAAGCCATCATATTTGTACAGAAAGATGACATGGAAACTGTGGGACCAATTACATCAGCTGCGGACTGCACGCCCGGACATACCCCGTTCATGGCGTCTACGACGGCCGGCCCAAACATCAAATCTGCAGAACTTGGGCCCCCACCGGTTACCTCGGCTGGCCCTCTCTCTTTTCGCGAGGTTATTACCGGAAAAAAAGACGATGTGAAGATCATTCAACGGCCCACACCCAAGGATTTCATATTTATCGGGGAATATGAGCATTCGTACGGGACCATTACCCGCTCGGAGGGAAACAAAGTACAGGCTCATTTCACTCAGATCGAATCTGAGACCCTCGCAGGTAAGCTAGCTAACACCCTGGTGTTTAAGTTTTCTTATGCTATCCCTGCCCCCCGAGATATATCTGCTGGTTTAGGGAAATTGGGTTTTAAGGGTACTGTGACGCCTAAGTGGTATAATTTTAATCACCTCCTAGTCTCCTTCCATCTTCTTGAGGACTATAACGAGACGAGGCTTAAGACTTCAATTCTTGTGTGTGGATGCCCAGCTAGGGTGTTCAAATACACTTCGGGGTTTAACCCGAAGACGGAGACGCCGCTTGTCCCCGTCTGGTGCCGCCTTCCTGGCCTCCCTCCCCACCTCTACGACCGGGCTACCATCACTACGCTTGCTAAGTGTATAGGTCAGCCGGTTCGTATTGATGCCCCGACGGCCCTCCAGTCGAGGGCCAACGTGGCTCGATTCTGCGTTGAGATCGACCTCAGGGTCGAGCCCGTCCACGAGATAGAGATTGTGCAGGGGTCGGATACCTTTGTACAGCGTGTGATCTATGAGAAGATCCCCGCCTTCTGTAATGCGTGCAACCATGTTGGTCATATAGCGGCCAACTGCTATATCATTGGCAATAAGCCACGCCCCACTCCGCCTCAGCGCCGTCATACGGCCCATCAGGGACCCTCCAACAGACGAAGGGAACCGAAGGGAAAGGGCAAAGGCCCTATCCAGACACCCGGACCCCCAAAAGGGGCCACGGATAAGGACAAGGCGAAGATGGACTACACTGCCCAAACTGGAAAGGATGCTCATCCTGACCAGTCTGATCAGTTCATCATAGTTGGGCCCAAGGCTAAGGCCACGGGCTTTCTTCCCAGAGATACTCTTCAGTCGGCCTTCAAGGCCAAACATTCGTTCTTTGCTCCCCTATCTCCTGGATCTAGGGATGAGGCTGAGCCTTCATCTAGGGACCCACACTGTCTCTCCGATCTTGGCCTTTTAGATGGCGACGATCTTTTAGGAGATGATTTAGAGCAGCCGGATACTTCACCTAGTGGCCTGGGCATCCATTTATCTCAGGACAGCATTCGTAATGCTGTCCCTTTGCCCGTCCACTCTCATAGCCAGGACTGTTTTCAGGAGATGGGGACAGCTCCTGCCACCGCTTCCTCGAAAGAGGAATTGCGGACTCACCCCCCCTCTGCAGTGCTTGGGATCTCGACTGAGCATTTAGCTCTCCACCCACACTCTGATAGTGAGCACCCGAGTGCTCTACCGGATGGAGTCTCTTCCCCTCCCCTCCCAGAGCAGACATGCGGTCTTAACCGCGCTCAGCATGACGTCTCGTGCGAGAGTTTCTGCTCCAGTGCATTTGTGCACAATGGCAGACAGGAGGCATGCCCGGAGATGGGGCAGGCTCCTAATATCAGTCTTGGTCAGACTGCTCAGCCTGATGATTCGCAGGCCACGAGCACTTTTCGAGGGCGGTCACCCTCGAAGACCATACCCACACCGCGTATGACGCGGCGGACTGTCTCTCCGGCCCTTCGTCGATCCTCTCGCCACCTCCCCCCTCCTGCAGGTGGTTTGATTCACTCTAGCCACAGGCGCACCTCGTCTGGTGGCTCGTCTCATTGTTGATATGTCTATCACGTCCATTACTTAGAATGGACGGGGATTGGCTAATAGGGCCACTCTCGCTCACCGTCGCTCCCTCATTCGTGATCATAGGTTGGACTTCGTCGGTTTTATTGAGCCGATGATTCGTAAACCTGACTTTGACTATTACTCTCGCCGATTGGGTTTCCAGTCGGGCGTGGGTAACATTTCTCATAAGATCTTCTTTTTTCACTCGCGTGATTACACTTGTCGGGTTCTTCGGGACACCGATCAGGTGCTTCATATTGAGCTTTCTGCAGCTCATCTCCCTGAGCCCATATTCCACACTTTGGTTTATGCCAAGTGTAATAGAGTCGGGAGATACGATCTGTGGGACACCCTACGTGAGATTGCTGAGAGTATGGAGGGATTGCCATTGATGGTTAGTGGTGATTTCAACATCTTTCTGCACCCCGATGAGCGTGTGGGTGGCCGCACGGACCGGTCCCGAGAGATGTGAGACTTTGTTCAGACTGTGGCGGACTGTGAGTTGATTGATGCTGGTTGTGAGGGTGAGCCCTACACGTGGGTTAGGGACGATCTCAAAGAGAGGCTCGACCGTGCTTTGGTTTCTGAGGCGTGGTCGAAGGTGTTTGCGGCTACAGCCGTTACGCATCTCACTCGATTTGGATCTGACCATTCACCCCTCCTTATTAGGTGTCGGTTTTCGAATACTCCCCGCCGCGCTTCCTTTAGGTTCCAGAACATGTGGGTTCGCCACCACTCTTTCCAAGATACTGTCAAGGATTCCTGGCTCCATCTGACTGGGCTCTTCGGGATGCGCAATCTAGAGGCCAAGCTCGGCAGATTATGGCGTAGGTTGAGACAGTGGAACTGGGATGTTTATGGAAACCTCCATCAGCGTCTTTCTGTGGCACAGAGTGCGCACGCGGAGGCCGAGCGGATCTATGATCTGGATCCTACTCCAGAAAATAGAACTGCGATGCACCGCTGCCATGCCGAGTACCAGCTCCGACTCCTAATGGAAGAGGATTTCTGGAAGCAGAAGGCGGCCGTTCGCTGGGTGGCAGAGGGCGAACGGAATACTAGATTCTTCCAGGGCTTCGTTAGACAGAAGCGTGCTAAGTCGTACATCCATAGTATTGAGGCTAATGGGTCATCCCTGACTCAGGAGTCTCAAATTCGGGAGTCGGCTGTTGCTTACTTCCGGACCCTTTTCACCTCTGATAGGGGATCCCCTGTTGCTCCGACCACCTCTTTCTTCCCTACCATCCCCCCCTCGGTCGACCTTGTCAACCTCTGTGAGATCCCGAGCAGGGAGGAGGTTAGGGATGCTGTATTCGGGATTGATCCCAACAGCGTTTCTGGCCCGGATGGGTTATCTTCCCTCTTCTATCAGGTCTGCTGGGATATAGTCGCACCTGATATTGAGGAGGCAGTGTTGGATTTCTTCACTGGTCACCAGATGCCGGATTCCTTCACTGCTACCTCTGTTGTTTTGATTCCCAAAAGACCCAATCCGAGCTCTTGGTCCGATTACAGGCCCATCAGCCTGTGTAACGTGACCAACAAGCTTATTTCCAAAATTCTTAACGGCCGCCTTTCTCCTATTCTCCCCTCCATTATCTCTCCGAACCAGAGTGGATTCGTCAAGGATCGGGTCATTAGTGATAATATACTTTTGGCTCAGGAGATGATCCATGATATCTCCCATGCAGATTGGAAACGGGCACCGAACATTGCGCTGAAGCTTGACATGGCTAAGGCGTATGATAGAGTCGAGTGGCCATTTCTTAGGGAGGTACTGGCTAGGATGGGATTCCCTGAGCGATGGATCAACTTTGTTAGAGCGTGTGTGGAGCATTGCACGTTCTCAGTCCTGGTTAATGGTAGCCCGACTGATTTTTTCCCCTCTTCTAGAGGCCTTAGACAGGGAGACCCCATTTCCCCGTCCCTTTTTGTCCTTGCGGCAGACTACCTCTCTCGATGCCTTGACGGCTTCATCCGCGATTATCCTCAGATGACTTATAGCACCCGTGGCTATGGTCCTCCCGTCTCGCACCTTTCTTATGCGGATGACATCATCATCTTCACTCGAGCAGATGATGATGGTCTGATCGAGCTTATGCACCTTCTGGAGCATTATAGCTCGGTTACCGGCCAACTGATCAGTGTGCAGAAGAGCACATTCACCCTTTCCTCCTCCAGTGCAGATAGGTGGGCTCAGCGAGTCCACGAGATCACTGGTTTTGCTTGCGGCGACCTTCCCATTACCTACCTTGGTGCCCCTTTATATAAGGGCAACCTCACTAGGGCGCTCTTTGCGGGCATCAGAAAGAGGATGATCGATAGGATCTCTGGTTGGTCGCATAGACATCTTTCTTTCGGTGGCTGGCTTGCACTGATCAAGAGTACCCTTATCTCCCTTCCGATTCATTTACTTATGGTCCTCGATCCCCCTAGGTCCACTCTTGACGAGATTGACCAGATTATGGCTCGCTATTTCTGGGGTTACGAGGATGGCTCGGGGAGGGGGAGACGTACCCACTGGGTGAGTTGGGACTCTATCTGCCGCCCTCTCTCTGAGGGTGGCCTTGGCATCCGTCGCCTCAGGGATGTAGTTACTGCCTTCTCATACAAGTTGTGGTGGCGATTCAGGGAAGAAAAGTCGCTTTGGGCTCAGTACCTTCGCGACAAGTACTGCTCTAGACGCGCCAACCACCCTTGTTGGGTAACGGTGGGTGCGCACGATAGCAGACAGTGGCGACGCCTTACTAGGGTTGGTAGACGCGCCCAGGATCATATTTTTTGGGTTTTGGGGGATGGTGAGGTTAGTTTCTGGGATGAGTGGTGGTTAGGTGATAGACCTTTGTCTAGAGATAGGCAGGTGTCGCATTCCCCCTACCTGCTTGTGCGCGACCTTTGGACGGACGGGTCGTGGGACAGGGGGAAGCTTGACGGAGAGTTGGGCTTAGGGGCGGGTTTTAGTGAGCAGTTATTAGATCAGATCCAGCAGATACCCATCTCGGGGGACGATTCGGATGGTATGAGGTGGAGATTTACATCATCGGGTGTGTTTTCTACTACCTCTGCTTGGGAGCAAATCAGGCTGAGAGATCGGCCTAATCTTCTCTTTGGAGCCATCTGGAGCGACCTTTTCACACCTACCATATCTGTTTTCCTTTGGCGCCTTCTCTTGTGCCGGATACCTGTGGACACTATCCTACATGCGAGGGGGATCTGTTTCCCCTCCCGATGTGTGTGTTGTTCTGAGACTGGACGCCATGAGACCGAGACTTTTACCCACCTTTTTCTAAAGAGTGAGATTGTGAGGAGAGTGTGGGAGCATTTTGCGACTTGGACTCATATATCCCTACCCTCCACAGACAGTTTTTTTGAGCTCTTGAGTTTTTTCTCACAGAGCACACACTTTAGACACGTGAGCTTCCTCATTCCTTGTCTGATCCTTTGGTTCACCTGGACGGAAAGGAATAGTGCGAAGCATAGGGATACTACTTTCTTGCTTTCTCACATTGTTTTGCAGGTAGAGAGACACATTTCGCTCCTCACAGCGATGGGCAGGCTTTTTGCCCCTGACTGGACAGGCTGCACGCCACCACACCGCTACAGGGTGGCTTCCTCCTTGCCTGTTCGGTCCCCTCGGCCCAGAGCTGTGGTTTGGCTTAGACCCGACTCTCCTTGGGTCAAGCTAAACACCGATGGATCTTTCGATCGCCATAGCGGTACTGCCGGAGGAGGAGGCTTGATTAGGGACCACAGTGGAGCCCTTATCACCGCCTTCCACACATCCCTTCAGGCCTCCTCGAGCTACGATGCAGAGATTCAGGCATTACAGATTGGCCTCCAGATTGCTGTCGACATCTCTAGTCATATTTGGATTGAGCTGGATGCTGCGGCTGTTGTCACCATCCTGGCCTCGGGTCATCAGGGATCTTGGCAGATTCAGCATCCGCTTATGCGCATTAGAGATCGTCTGCGGTCTGTCCAGTACAGGTCACACACACCTTCCGTGATCTTGCCAGCCTTGGCACTACCATACCAGACACGCACACGTACCAGACCGACACTGCTCCACTTCGCCTATGCACACTAGTTCGGATGGATCAGCTGGGATATCCATCGTTTCGAGTTCATTAGAGTAGGGTTTTTGATTTCGTTTTGTTCGGATCCATTTATTCCGGGCATCTGTTAGCCCGATGACAGACCGTGTATTATTTTCATTTCATGTTCGTGTTGGGATTATGAAACTATGATGATTGTTTTTGGCCCACTTTAGGGTCTTGATCTATATACAGGTTGGGGATCCAGCCCAATCCCCTGCCCCTTGGGGTGTTGTTTGTTTTTAAAAAAAAAAAATCATTGCAAATTAATAAAACTAACCTAGCAGAGATATATAACTATCCTAGCAACAGAATATAACTAACCTAGCAAGAACACAGACCTAAACTAGCACCATCAGACAACTACCCTAGCAGAAATATATAACTAACCTATCAACAAGACACTACTAACCTAGCACCAACAGACAACTAACCTAGCAGAAATATATAACTAACCTAGCACCAACAGATACTCTGTAACCATCGTTTCGATCAGATTTCTGGAGCTGAACTGTGCATATTACAATCAATCGAGGTTTAGTAGAAACTTCTTTTGGAAAAAACAAGCTTCTGAAGTTAATCTACTGCCTTGGTGGTTTTGTTGGTGGAGCTGGCGGTGGCGGCGACGAGGTAGAAGAAATCCAATTCACGATGCCGGAAAACCCTAGCGCGGATTCACCAGCTGTCGCCGCCAGCATTGCCACCGTCAAGCGTTATGCTCCTCCAAATCAACGGAATCGATCTCTTGGCCGTCGTAAATCTGGAGGGGATCGACTCGAACGGGCAAATAGCTATATGAATGATGGAGATAGGAACCCCCTTGGTGCCACCAAAAGTGGTCCCATAGCAGATCACATGGATTTTTCTTACAGTAATCGTGCGAATGAAGCTGGTCGTTCAAAGTTAATACCTTTATATGGGTGTTGCAACAGTGAGGCTGCACAGCTTCATAGCAACCGTTGGAGAGCTGCCATGAATGCACTCAACAGTTTGCCAGAGGATTCTGTTGAAAGGCCAGTCATGTATTCCAGTAAGACTAAGGCTTGGGGTCAAGCAATTCTTCCACACCTGCTGATTCAATCTGCTGGTGGGGCGCCTTCAGGTTTGCAGAGGGATTTCTTGAGCGAACTTCGTCATGCTATGCACAATGCAAATTCAGGCTCCAATGCCTAGATTTGGTGCCCCGTAAAATTAACTGGAATAAAAATGTTCTACAGATGTGGGGGTTCCTTGGAGCCGATTATATTTGCATATCTGTTTGGTTGCTACAGCACGGGACATGCTGCTTGTTATTTAATGTAATGTAATCTATGTGCCGAGCACGGGAAATCCTACAGATGATGACTCTTCCCCTTATGCACGTGTGTTGATTTGTTAGTATGTTGTGTTATTATAAATGTTAGACATGTATGTTAACATGGATAACCTAAACTGACCATCTTGTTAAAAAAAAAAAAA
>CACSLK010027751.1:73357-95443 GCA_902706635.1 Striga hermonthica | reverse complement strand
ATATATATATATATATATATATATAGTATAGGCTGAATGTATAAGGAAGAAATTGCTAGGCAAAAATTTCTCCTTCTCACGCATATATATATATTAACCGTAAGAAAATGAGGGTGATGAAGTAATAACATGGCTAAATTCCTAACTTCCACTTGCTAGCATTTTAGAGACCACCAAATGCTTAATCACCCTTAAATCCTCTTGTGATGACACGTAGCACTACTTAAGGGATAAGGAAAAAAATTGGTTTCCTACATGCAAAGTAATGTCACGGCAATGGATAATTTTTGGGAAATCCGCACGGTTCGAATAATAGCTTGTGATTATTTGATAATTAATCACCTCATTAGGTTTAATTTTATAATTAAACATAATACTTAATTACCAAAATTATTCCGAACGTAAACGGAACGTCAAAAATAATTTTGGTTGATTTCGACTGAAAATAATTAATTCCGAAAATAATAATCAATAACATTATTATATCGGAACTAATAACATGATTAACATGACGGGATATCGCTGACTGAATAATTAATTCTGGACTCATTAATTAATTAAACGAATCGGAATTAAATCTAGAAACTTATCCGATTTACTGAAATAATTAAACCGCATAACTTATATCGACTAATAGTCGAACTTGGAATATGACTAACTGATTGAACTGAACTTGAACATGAACATGATTATTTATTAACAAAGGCTAGCTTAAAACTAAAAGCTAGTATTTTCCTTTATTAATAAAATACGGGGCGTTACACGATGTGCGTTTTCATAGATAATAATGTGCATTTAGTCTAGTATTATTGTGCAATCGGTTGAGCAAGTATTTTTTACGTGTATTTCAATTTTAAAATATTTTAATAATTTGTATTTATTTTGCAATTAGTATGTACAATGATATTTTTAATGTGCAATCTCGAACACAATAAGGTGCAATGCACTGAACATTAAAGTGCAACTAACAACTTTTATTAATTTATAAATTTTACCAATGAACTAAATTGTAACATAGTTAAAATTCATTAATTTGCAAATATGTCTCTTGATTTTATTTTATTTACAAAAAAACAGTAATTTCCCTAAATGATGAAAAAAATTCCCAATCCCTAATTCGTGTGATTTCTGTGATTCTTGTCTCCCTCTCCAGCCTAGACGGATGGCGCCGGCGTCGGTACGGGTGGAGCCGGTGGCAGGAGGGAGGAGATGCCTGTGGGAATGGCGGTGATGGCCGACTCGCCGGACATCATCGAGTCGGATTTGGGCGGCGGCGGCGGCGGCGGCGGCGACAGCGGCGGTGGGAAGCTGCAGATTATACGGGGCGGCTGAGGATGAGATGAAGGTAGCGGTGTAGGGATTTGGACGGCGGCCATGATTGACTATCGTCGAGTTTTGGTGCGTCTCCACCTCGCGACACCGCCTCCGAGCGAGTTTATGGTCGGTGAGCTTAGCGGCGGCGGCGGCAGTCAACGGCGGTGGCGGTGGTGGTTGGACATGGGAAGAAGACGGCACATCGGGGTTCAATGATTAATTACGCCGGCGGCAGGAGAATCATTCCGACGGGCATGGTTTTTTATGGAGAGAGATACGGAGATGTCGTGAAGGGGAGAAAGAGATAGATTGTGGGGGAGGTATTTAAGTGGGACCCACAAACATAATAATAGTTGGTGGATGGGGTTAGTGGCAGATTAATTAATGGGAAGTAGGGCCCACTTGTTGGTGTATATTGTATAAAATTACTACATTACCCTTAATGAGATATAATTTTGGCTTTTTTTAAGTCATTAGATCATGCGATCTAATGACTACAATTTATTCTCATTTATTTCTCTAAGCACCATTCTCATGTGAACCCAACCCTATATGTCTATATGTTTATATAGATATTATATGGCATGATAAAATATTATATAAAAGTATCTAAAATATATCATAAGCCTACATAATAACATTATAAATTTTTTGAGAGAAAATTTACCACGTATATATAAAATAAATAATGACATGATACCGAGAATTATGACGGTTTTTCTTTTTTTTTTTAATAATTTGTTACCGTTGAAAAAAAAAAATAATTGTACGCATAACACTTCCACGCTTTATGTAGATTTATTAATTTTACAAATACAGATCGAGATTAATGTAAAGTGTAACTAATAAAATAAAATTTTATATATAAGTGATGCTTTATCAAATTTATTAATTTTACAAATACACATCGAGATTAATGTAAAGTGTAACAAATAAAATGGAATTTTATATATAAGGGATAATAAGACTAAAATTGAAGATTACAATTTTTTTTATAAGTTGTTACCGTTGAAAAGAAATTTTGTACGCATAACAATTCCACGCTTTATGCAGATTTATTAATTTTTCAAATACGGATCGAGATTAATGTAAAATGTAACAAATAAAATAGAATTTTATATATAAGTGATAATAAGACAAAAATTGAAGACAATATTTATATCTGCATTTTTTCTAATAACTTTTTATTATGTGTATTTAATATTTTTTAAGGAGAAATATGTGATAAATCTTATTCTCGTTGAAAAATATGTGAAAAATGTTTGAAGACATCTAAAATATTCTATTACATGTATAAAAAGTATATAAAATATTCTATATTATCCTTGAAAAATGTTTGAAGCCACTCTCTAAACTATTTTTTAAGGAAACCATGCCTAAAAATACTTAAATTTAACCTCCATATATATATATATATATATATATATATATATAGAGAGAGAGAGAGAGAGAGAGAGAGAGAGAGAGAGAGAGAGAGAGAGAGAGAGAGAGAGAGAGAGAGAGAATTGATCATATGAGAATGGTAGATAGTGAAAGAAATAAGAATAAGTTTGGACCATTTGATACATTAGATCAACGGTTAAGATTAAGTCAAAGATTAATAATTTCAATCAAAATAACGATGGCAGTTTTGTAATTATGTGATGAATATTGAGGGTAGTGGTGTAATTTCATTCACCAACTCACCACCCTCTTTCTCTAACTGGGCCCACTACACAATTCTCACTCTCTCTTTATCACTCACAGACGTCACACACACATTAACACACATTTTCCGGCCACCAATTATTTGCCGACCACGGTGACCACTGCCGCGTCACAGCCCATCTTCGTCACACCTGCCACAAAAAATTACACACACAGAAATCCAACAGTCGGAACACACACGCACACACACGCGCACCAAAGCCCAACCTTTAACCCATATGCGGACCGCTAACCGGCCACCAACCAAAGCTCTATCGATACGGTCATTTCCAATACCACCTCTGCCAAAGCCCCACCGTTGCAGTCACATCATCACCAGGTCTATGGTGGAGTTCAGTGGACGTCATCGGTATGGACACTGTTCGAGGTCACGAAATCCAGTTTCTATCCGCCGGACGCTGTCGATATGGACGCGTGAGTCTGAGGCGTCCACCAAGGAACTGCTGTGGAAAAAGCTCTGCAGATCCATTGTTTGCGAAGTCCGGCTTCGTTTTAGTCGTCATTCTTATCGCAGCTTCTGGCGGTAAAAGACCCCGACCCCCGTCATATCCAAGCGTGGCGGCAGCCGAGAACTCCGAGGATTCAGACGCCGGGATGTTGGGCGGAGATGATGAACAAGCTGGTTTGGTGTATTGTTGATTTGGGGCTTTTGTAACCGTGAGTTGGGCGGAGAAGATAAATATGTGGATGTGTTAATTGATTTGGGGCTTTTCTAATAAAAATTAGATAATTCTTAGGGTCTATTTTGCAATTTATGAAATTTTAATATGTATATTTTATTACTCGAAGGGAATTTATAATTTAATGAAAATTAATTTAGGCACAATAATGACACATTAAATGTAAAATATTGTGTGTCGGTGTGCAATTTAAAAATAATGTCATATGTATACGAAATTATTAAAATCCTGAATATGCAATTTTTTCGACATGTGAATCGCACAATATTTTGTATAAATATGCGCTTTAAGGTAAAAAATAATTAATAAGAATGAAAATTAAAATGTCAAATTGAAAATTTTGACATAATTGGTTTAATTTGTCGTAACATAAATAACCAAAACAACCGACATAAATTGTATATATATTATAAAAACATGATTAGTATTTAATAATTTTTATTTATTATTTTATATTATTTTTTAAAAATATTAGTATTGATATATGATATTATACTACACCCGGTTTAATGGAGAAAGCAAATACATATTGGAGGATAAGCTCACTAAGACATCTAAGCGTAACGATATGGGCCAAGCCCATTTTGGGCCCAAAAGGTTCACTCCCCCTATAAAAGGGGGCCAAGGTATCTCATTCTCTCATTCTCTACTCATTCCATACTATACTCTCTCTCTCTTGATCTGAGCACTGACTTAGGCATCGGAGGCCCGACGCCGGGGCCACCCCCGGCGTTGGGTTCTGCAGGTACAAAGGCCGTTCGAGTTGAAGGAGTTTGGTAAAATTCATTACAATTGTATTATTGGTGCCGTCTGTGGGACCCGTCAAAAAGTCAAGCGGAGTTCCGAATGAAAAAATTAAAAAACCTCATTCTTCTCCACCGGCCGCCGCCACCGTCGGCCGCCACCGGCCACCAGAAAATGTGCTCCGATCAGAAAATCGTTTACATCATTGGAAATATCTCTTCAAGGTGAATCTCCCCATAAAATTTCATGCAAAAATTCCTCCGGGAAGACCGTCAATTTCGCGGTCAAAGTTTCCAGATCTAGCAAAAGTTTGGTCAAAATCGAGCATTCAAATGCGTTTTTCTGAAGATCCGGGAGGGCTATGAGAAATCCAAAGGTACCACCGGAATCCTCTCAACGAGACGAATCTTCAGCTACTGAGCTTTGCCAGAAACCGCCACCTCCGCCGCCGGCTACCGGTCAAAGTTGTCCGATCTGAAAAGTTCTTACATCATTGCGAAGCTCTCCTCATGCTCGTTCTACCTTTAAAATTTGAAGCAAAAATTCCTCCGGGAGGGCCATCAATTCGCCGGTCAAAGTGTGTAGATCCAAGAGATTCTTGGTCAACTCCGGTCATCTTCTCCAATTTTCTGGCGATCCGCTTCAAACCAAGGACACCATGGGATTCTACTCACCAAGGCGCACTTATTGCCCGTCACTTTCGCCGGAAACGGCGAGCGTTTGCCGGCGAGATCTTTCTGGCAAGTGGCATGCTCGCAGTTTAACGACGTGAGATGTCTCTCTTTTCCGCTCAGTGAAGAGGAGGCCCGCGTGCCCCGCAGCCCAGGAGTGATCCAGTATTCTCAACCCACAAAATCTCGAGCCCAGCACGACGTCAGCCCATATCCGTGTGGCCCAAATTCGCGCTAGCCCAACGCAGAGGAAGAGGTGAACCACGCGCGGCCCAAATTTCGCAGCCCAGCGCCTACACAGCCCAGAAGACGTCCAGCGCGGCCCGATTCTTGTGTGTGCGTCCCAACAGCTTAGGATTGGCCCATTTTGCGTCTAAGGCAGTCCAACATCCCCATTTTATGTCCAAAACTAATTCGGGATGATTTGACATGGACAAGGAGGTAATTTAAAATAGCATTCTCATGGCGGAGGTATGTGATTAATTTAAATTTGGAGACCAAAATATTTTTAGTTTGGTGAACGTTGGGAAGTAATTTGATTTATGCATGGAGAATACTTGGTTTATTTGTGGAGCAATATTTGATTTATTCGTGAAATTATTTGGTTTATGTAACACCCCGTTTTATTGTGGATTAATTGGGAATAATTACTGATTATTGCTATTATTAATTGCCTTCATTATTATTATTATTATTATTATTATTATTATTATTATTATTATTATTATTGTTATTATTATTATTATTGTTATTATTATTATTTCATTTAGCATTTATTATTTATTAAATGTTATGTGTGCTCGATTATTATTTTAAGTGCCGGTTTATTTTAAATCGAGCCGTCTTATTTTGAGTCGTCGAATTTTATTTTAAACCGGGCCATTTGGATTTATTTGCCGAGTCACTGGATTTAAGTTAATTTCCCGCGCCGTCTAAATTTATTTGCCGAGCCTTGCTATTAACTTTTCTGGCTCAAGCCTTGTTTTTATTTAAAATTCACAGCCCGTTGGTATATTAAGAGCCGACACCCTTTTGTGTTCATTTTTCAGCCCACAAGTGCATTAAAAATATCCTCAGCCCTTTTAAACCCATTAACCGGCCCAATTGCATTATAAGTTCAGCCCATTTAAACTTCAAAGCCACTTGTTATCGTTCTTCTTCTCCCTCCCGCAGACCCTAACGTGTTGTCAGCGACCATCGTCACTCATCTTCCCCTCATCGATCGATCAACAGCAAAAAAAAAAAAAGAAGAAGAAAGAATAGAGAGCACAGCGGCTTCATCATCTGGTCGCCATCGCGAGACCCCCCAGCAGTACACGCGCGACCTTACCAGTTCTGGTCGCTGCCCCATCTCGGACCACAAACGTCAATCTTGCTCTGTTTTCGAGTTTCCATCGCAGCCCTCACTCTCGGCGATCACGTGCTCCCGTCAACCATCGCGTTTTTCTGCTCGCCATCCTTCAGGTCGCCACCGATTGCAGAGCTCGTTTTCCGTCATCGCCGTTCATTGCAGAGCCACCGGACGTCGGTCGCGGCGTCATCATCACCAACCAGCAACAAGTCGCCGCTCTCACCACCGCTCAGTCCTTCAATTGCCGGCGTTCGTTTTTCCGGTCATCTTCTCCGCAGCCCGTCGTCGAGCTCGCCGGTCGTTGTCCGTCATCGTCACCACTGAGTGGCTTTCGACATCAACACCTGGTCGCTTCTCGTTTATCTGTTCAGCACCCGATCGCACTCCGTCAACCGTTCGTTTAGTAACCGTCGCGTTTCCCGACCGTCGTCTCGTCCGTTTTCGGTACTTGATGGCTTTATCCCACTCGTTATTAATTGTTTACATGTTTACGTGCGTAATAATGTGTGTTATATGCTGAACGTGTGATTTATTGATTGTTTACGTGCCTTGGATGTACTAACGAGCCTTGTATTGTGTTTATATATGTATTGGACATCAAAGTGGTTGTCGTGACTTTGCTTAGTTGTCAAACTGAGGTTAATGTGGTATTTCCCGTGGAAGTGCTGTGGATTATTGGACTTAGGAATGTTCTTGACGCAATGGCTTTGGTCTTGTGTCGTTTCGATGTGTATAATATGGGATAGGAATTTTTGAAAATCATGTTGCAACCGGTTTTTGCTAAAATTACCATAATTCATGTTTTGCTCCAAAAATTCTGATTTTTGGATATGTGGTAATGTTGTTGTTATATTACCTGTAGTAAAAATTTGAGATGTTTATATGACCTGTAGCCTCGTCAAAACTTGAAAATCAATTCTGGGTTGTTTCTTAATAAATTCATATAAAATCGAGTTCTTGGATATTGTGCTGTTGTAAAAATTTCAAATTTAAATTCTAGTTGTAGCTATTTTAAATGATTTAATTCGATTTCTAGTCAGTTTTTGTTTGTTTTATTTAAATTGGTTAGGAGCATGTTTCGGGGCTTTCCTCTGGTCAAAATGTGTGTTTTTAAGTCCTTTATGTGCTGAAAAAAATTTGAATTGAAATGTCCAAGCCTAACTCTTTATAGACCTATTTTTATAAAGGGTTAATTGCTAAATAAACCTTAACCATTTTGTGTTTGGCAATTTTATCTCAATCTTTGTGTAATTGCAATAAAATCTCAACCTCAATTTACTTATTGCAGGTCGAACCTAAAACCAGTTGGACCTTCAAAAAATTGGGCTATTTGAAGGCGGTTCGAACATATCGGAGCTCATATTTACCGGTTCACTCCAGATCTAGGAGAAGACTCATCACCGGTATCTTACATTGACATAGAATTTTCGGCTTTGTGCGTGGATATACATTAAGTACGTGGAAAATGTCAACTTGCTACGTGGATGACATAAAAACCCGTATCAATGGAAGACTTGGAAACAAAATCGATCCACAAATACTTAAAATCAATCACTCTGCACTCAAATTTGCAATAAGTAAATTGAGGTCGAGATTATATTGAAATTACCTAAAGATTGGGATAAAATTGCCAAACACAAAAAGGTTAAGGTTTATTTAGCAATTAACCCTTTTATAAATTTGAACTAGCCCTTTTAAACCGTTTTTGGCACCGGTTGGCCTTGTTGGCAAATCCTTGACCCCGTTTTTGTGTCAAACCTTCATTTCATGCTTTTATATGATCTATTAATTTGTTGGTCGAGTCTAAGAGTCGTCCTAATGTTCCAACTCCACAACTTCCACGAGTTTCTTAGTCGATGTGATTCGACTAAGTATAATTCTTGTTATCTGTGTAATAGTCGAGATAGTTGCTTATGGGACTGTCTTGGCTTATGTAGGTGTCTGACGAGCAGTGTCTCAACCACCTACGACTTTCCGGTTAATTTGTTTTATCATCCGGCACCAGGTGGGTTTTAATCTAAAATTGCGGTAAGATTTTTATACTTTGTGTTCTATGAATGTATGTGTGAGTCATGAGACGGTGCCTAGTGGTGGGCGATCTCCAACCTTGTGATAGGTAGACTCATTTTAGCCTAGTCGAATGGGCCGTGACCGTTGATGCTGAACCTCGGCACGACTGTACTTCCGCTGACGAGTTTGGGCTTACCCCTGGCGGCTTTTGATAGGTGTGCACATGAGTATAGTGATGAGTAGGAGAGTGGTATGATATGTCTTTTGACCATGTACTTGCATATGACTCTAGTATAGGATTCTTACCAATATATTATGCATAGTGGTGAGCACCTCGATTATATTTGTGCTCATCCCCACCTGCTCTTCATTCATGCAGGTTAAGCACGTGTTGGGCATGACGAGACTAAAGACGAGTGGATGGTCAAACACTATTATTGCTTTATATTTCTTCCGCATGCTTTGATATTTATGTTGAGATTATCAGACTTTGTTATTTTTTCTATTGCCTATGGGATTGGTTGAACTGTGGAACCATGTGGATTATTGATATCAGTCTGGATTATGTTGACAATCCTCCTGCTAGATATGTTGAAATCTAGTCTTGGAACTTGAATTAAGTTAAAAATTCTCGTTTCCTTTATACTGATTATGTGTTAAGCTTTGCAAAGTTTTCGAGTAGCGCCAAATGTTTTATAAATCGATAAAGGGTTTAAAAAATTTTAAAACAGGATTTTTGGATAAATCTGGAATTGTCTTTAAAATTTTTTTTTGGGGCGTTACAGTTTGGTATCAGAGCCAGTCTGCATTTCTGTAGACTGGTTTATATGTGATTAAGTGATTGTGTGAATTGACCTTGTGTGTTTGACCACTCCTCTTCGTCATGCCACTGCTTAAGGTATGTTTTAAATAAGTATTGATGTATATACTTTAGAGATGTATTTATCATATTTTGGGGTTAGGTTTTATCCACCTTTGAATAATTAGAACTCTAGTTGGAGGGAGTTCAGTTGTGTCTTTAGAAGCTCTTCTTTGTGAGCTTTCTATTGATGTTTTAATTGAGCGTCTGTAGCAGTGTTCTCGCTACAAGGTTTCGTTCAGTGTCCTTGGAGTAGGACCATTTGTAATCTATCTCGCAAGAGAAAGGTTGAGAACCGAGTAAGTCCCTATTGTAAGCGATTACCCAGAGATTTATACCCAGTTAATGTGGACCGGGAGTGGCGCTTATGTGCCACGTCCAGGTCGTTGATCGACCCTATAGTTAAGGGAGAAATATAAATGCGCATCACTGTCACGACTCTCGAGGGGGGTTAGACCTCGGGAGAAGCAATAGTGGTTAAGTCTCGTGCGTTAAGTTGAGCGGAAGTCATGAAGGCTGACATAGAAGACTGTGATATCATCCAAGGAACGGGTGGACCGAACAGACAACGTGTTAACATTCTGTGCCATGAATGTGAGGCACGCTGTTGGTTTAAGGTACGAATATGTGTGGATTATTTGTTGATATTCATGCCTAGTGGATTGGTTTAAGATGCTTATGCTCATTTAAATTTGATTAAGTCTCGATGCGTTTAGCATGCAAATTCATTGTTTTTCGTGTCTTTATGTCATGACCAGTATGCTTCCAAGACTGTGGTTTTTGGAGTTGAATTCTTTTTGAGAAATAAAGCATGTTTCTTGTGTTTTCAGCGAGGTTCGAAATTTTGTAAATCCGATATAAATTGAGGGAGATATGGTTTTTACAAAAAGATTGTGCAAACAGTTTTCTGAAAACCCGACAACATGTTGTATAAAATGTTTGGTCTGTTTTCGATGCCTGAATGTGCTCATATGCGAACATGTCTTTATGAAAGATGTAGCATGACTCCTTAGTTTCCTGTTGGTCTTGTAATCATGTCATTTGGAGTTTATATAGATTTTATATGATTTTTACAAAGTGGTTGTATGTCCAGTTTTTATAAAACCGTAGCTGTTTTTGAAGTGTAAATGTTTGTCCTGCTTTGGTGTACCAAATGTGTTCAAATGTGAAATTGATCAACATGAAAGTGTAGCCTTGCATGTGTAGTTTCTGTAGGATTTGAGTTTACATGATTTGGAATTATGTAGCTCAAGATTTTGATGATTTACTGAGGTGTTGTAAGTGTGTTCACAGAAATTCTGGCAGTTTTCATGATCTGAATGTTTTGTGTTAAAACTTATTGATAATGTCATTATTTGCCAAAGGGATCTTCAGCAAAGTTGTAGATAATTGAGTTATCGTTCTGTAGGTTTTTGAATCTCATTAAAATCATGTCTGTAGCTCCAGTTATTTGGTAATTGCTGATGTCTGGTCAGTGACATGTTCTCAGTTTATTTTGACTGTTTCTCTGTAATGAATGTTTGTTGATTTATCTCCTGGTAAATGACATTATTTGTTTTAAAGTTCTTCATATGTTTTGTAGCTACATATATATGTATATAGAATCATGCTTATTCTGTTTATGTGCTGCAAGATATACCTGATTTTATAATATTGCCTGTGTGACATTTTCGCAACTAGTGTTATGTTTCACAAACGAGTTTTCACCTTTATTCTGCATGGCTACATGGCCTGTATGTCCTAAATGTTTGATGTTACATTGTTGACTGAAAACACTTACGAGAAAAGCTTCAAGCTGAGATCTCGAAGTGAGAAAGCTAGAGGCCGTATAAGCGAGTTGGGCTCGTTTAGGACCGCTGATGATTAGCTATCTGAGTAATAGATGATGTGACGGCCGACGTTGTTAGTCGGAAGAGTCAAACGAGCCAATCATTTTATTTGTTCGGCAATGACCGCTGAGTTAGGATTATTCCTAGCTGGGGATACTGATGTTCGATCTCTTGGAAAATTCATTCGTATTCCTATCGTGTATATCCGTGTGATTAATTGTTCTGAATTGGGAAAAAGGGTGGTGAACTTGGAACCCGGTTTCTTGCCTCGTGTTTATTTGTAGCCCTTGAAACTTTTGAGGTTTTCTTAATGCCTAAATCCTGGAGGAAAAATTGTTTTGTTAAACCCCAAACTTTGTCTTGTGGAAATTTTACCTATTCGAACACCTTGAAATTTTGAACCATGGAGAACTTTAGACTGCACCTTGAACCGAACACCGACCCTGTCTGGGTGTAGCCACGCGAAGTGGTGGTCGAGCACGCAAGCCGTGCTGAGAGACGTGAGGCTACTGGCCGGGGCCGATCGTTGACTCGCACGTGAGCTGCAGCCACCACCACCGAACGCAAGAACTCCCCAGGACAGTGTGTACGATAGACCTTTGACATTTAAGCTTTCTTCTGAACCTTGAACCGAGAGCTCCAAGTTTCGCTGGAAGACTGTTTGGAGTCTTGTATGTTGATAGATGCGTTGTGAGGAGTTGTACGGGCGTATGTTGAGAACGCCGCTGTAATAGATCGAGGTAGGTGATCCTGTGTTCCCGTAGGATGCACCGAGGTAGGGTGTGATCCGTTTCAGGAAGAGGGGAAAACTTCAGCCGTGATTCGTAGGGCCATGTGTGATACTGGAACGAGTCAGTGACCTAGCATACCGGTTGGCTTTACCACTAGTTTTGGCAGGGTTCACGATGTATCCCACGTGTAATGTTTCGTGAGAGCTTGCGTGACCCTAAGCACGTGGTGTGGACTTTGGCGAGTTGCGGGTCGAGTGAGACCTTACCTAGGTTGAGGTACCGGTGGCTGTTTTGGACTGTAAGGTTCATCAGCTGAGAAACGGGCAGCTAGTCTCGTGAAAGGTGCGATGGGCCGGCATGGCGAGGATGAGGCGACTCGGGAGAGAGAGGCTGATATCCGGTGGAAGTATCCGAACTTTATGTTCTGAGTTCCCCTTTGTATTTTATTGCTTTCTAATTTTATTTTCGAATTCCGAGGCGGAATTTTTTGTAAGGTGGATAGACTGTAACACCCCGTTTTATTGTGGATTAATTGGGAATAATTACTGATTATTGCTATTATTAATTGCCTTCATTATTATTATTATTATTATTATTATTATTATTATTATTATTATTATTATTATTGTTATTATTATTATTATTTCATTTAGCATTTATTATTTATTAAATGTTATGTGTGCTCGATTATTATTTTAAGTGCCGGTTTATTTTAAATCGAGTCGTCGTATTTTGAGTCGTCGAATTTTATTTTAAACCGGGCCATTTGGATTTATTTGCCGAGTCACTGGATTTAATTTAATTTCCCGCGCCGTCTAAATTTATTTGTCGAGCCTTGCTATTAACTTTTCTGGCTCAAGCCTTGTTTTTATTTAAAATTCGCAGCCCGTTGGTATATTAAGAGCCGACACCCTTTTGTGTTCATTTTTAAGCCCACAGGTGCATTAAAAATATCCTCAGCCCTTTTAAACCCATTAACCGTCCCAATTGCATTATAAGTTCAGCCCATTTAAACCTCAAAGCCGCTTGTTATCGTTCTTCTTCTCCCTCCCGTAGACCCTAACGCGTTGTCAGCGACCATCGTCACTCATCTTCCCCTCATCGATCGATCAACAGTAAAAAAAAAAAGAAGAAGAAAGAATAGAGCGCACAGCGGCTTCATCATCTGGTCGCCATCGCGAGACCCCCCAGCAGTACACGCGCGACCTTACCAGTTCTGGTCACTGCCCCATCTCGGACCAACAACGTCAATCTTTCTCTGCTTTCGAGTTTCCATCGCAGCCCTCACTCTCGGCGATCACCTGCTCCCGTCAACCATCGTGTTTTTTTGCTCGCCATCCTTCAGGTCGCCACCGGTTGCAGAGCTCATTTTCCGTCATCGCCGTTCATTGCAGAGCCACCGGACGTCGGTCGCGGCGTCATCATCACCAACCAACAACAAGTCGCCGCTCTCACCACCGCTCAGTCCTTCAATTGCCGGCGTTCGTTTTTCCGGTCATCTTCTCCGCAGCCCGTCGTCGAGCTCGCCGGTCATTGTCCGTCATCGTCACGCTGAGTGGCTTTCGACATCAGCACCTGGTCGCTTCTCGTTTATCTGTTCAGCACCCGGTCGCATTCCGTCAACCGTTCGTTTAGTAACCGTCGCGTTTCCCGACCGTCGTCTCGTCCGTTTTCGGTACTTGATGGCTTTATCCCGCTCGTTATTAATTGTTTACATGTTTACGTTCGTAATAATGTGTGTTATATGCTGAACGTGTGATTTATTGATTGTTTACGTGCCTTGGATGTACTAACGAGCCTTGTATTGTGTTTATATATGTATTGGACATCAAAGTGATTGTCGTGACTCTGCTTAGTTGTCAAACTGAGGTTAATGTGGTATTTCCCGTGCAAGTGCTGTGGATTATTGGACTTAGGAATGTTTTTGACGCAATGGCTTTTGTCTTGTGTCGTTTCGATGTGTATAATATGGGATAGGAATTTTTGAAAATCATGCTGCAACCGGTTTTTGCTAAAATTACCATAATTCATGTATTGCTCCAAAAATTTTGATTTTTGGATATGTGGTAATGTTGTTGTTATATTACCTGTAGTAAAAATTTGAGATGTTTATATGACCTGTAGCCTCGTCAAAACTCGAAAATCAATTCTGGGTTGTTTCTTAATAAATTCATATAAAATCGAGTTCTTGTTTAAAATAGCTTATTTTTGGATATGTTGCTTTTCTACATGATATTGTGCTGCTGTAAAAATTTCATATTTAAATTATAGTTGTAGCTATTTTAAATGATTTAATTCGATTTCTAGTCAGGTTTTGTTTGTTTTATTTAAATTGGTTAGGAGCATGTTTTGGGGCTTTCCTTTGGTCAAAATGTGTGTTTTTAAGTCCTTTATGTGCTGAAAAAATTTGAATTGAAATGTCCAAGCCTAACTCTTTATAGGCCTATTTTTATAAATTCGAACTAGTCCTTTTAAACCGTTTTTGGCACCGGTTGGCCTTGTTGGCAAATACTTGACCCTGTTTTTGTGTCAAACCTTCATTTCCTGCTTTTATATGATCTATTAATTTGTTGGTCGAGTCTAAGAGTCGTCCTAATATTCCAACTCCACAACTTCCACGAGTTTCTTAGTCATGTGATTCGACTAAGTATAATTCTTGTTATCTGTGTAATAGTCGAGATAGTTGCTTATGGGACTGTCTTGGCTTATGTAGGTGTCTGACGAGCAGTGTCTCAACCACCTACGACTTTCTGGTTAATTTGTTTTATCATCCGGCACCAGGTGAGTTTTAATCTAAAATTTGCTATGCTATAAATGAGGTAAGATTTTTATACTTTGTGTTCTATGAATGTATGTGTGAGTCATGAGACGGTGCCTAGTGGTGGGCGATCTCCAACCTTGTGATAGGTAGACTCATTTTAGCCTAGTCGAATGGGCCGTGACCGTTGATGCTGAACCTCGGCACGACTGTACTTCCGCTGACGAGTTTGGGCTTACCCCTGGCGGCTTTTGATAGGTGTGCACATGAGTATAGTGATGAGTAGGAGAGTGGTATGATATGTCTTTTGACCATGTACTTGCATATGACTCTAGTATAGGATTCTTACCAATATATTATGCATAGTGGTGAGCACCTCGATTATATTTGTGCTCATCCCCACCTGCTCTTCATTGATGCAGGTTAAGCACGTGTTGGGCATGACGAGACTAAAGACGAGTGGATGGTCAAACACTATTATTGCTTTATATTTCTTCCGCATGCTTTGATATTTATGTTGAGATTATCAGACTTTTTTATTTTTCCTATTGCCTATGGGATTGGTTGAACTGTTGAACCATGTGGATTATTGATATCAGTCTGGATTATGTTGACAATCCTCCTGCTAGATATGTTGAAATCTAGTCTTGGAACTTGAATTATGTTAAATATTCTCGTTCCCTTTATATTGATTATGTGTTAAGCTTTGCAAAGTTTTCGAGTAGCGCCAAATGTTTTATAAATCGATAAATGGTTTAAAAAATTTTAAAACAGGATTTTTGGATAAATCTGGAATTGTCTTTAAAATTTTTTTTGGGGCGTTACAGTTTATTTGTCGAATTATTTGGTTTATTCGTGGAGGATCATTTGGCTTATTCATGGGAATCATGTGATTTACTCATGGAGAAAATACTTGATTTGATCATGGAGATGTGTAATTCGCTCGTGGAGATATTGATTGATTTATTTGTGGAAATATTATATAATTTATCTGTGGATATATTTGATTGGTTCGAGGAGGTTGATTTGTTCATGGATATATTGGATTTGTTCGGGCATTGTGTTTGATTTGCTCGAGTGATTATTTGATTTATTCAAAGATCCTATTTGGTTTATTCGAGGAGCCTATTTGATTTTTTCATGTAGGGTTATTTGATTTGCTCGTGTTGGATTATATATGTTATTTGTGGAGGATTATGTGATTTATTCGAGGGATTATTTGATTTGTTCGTGGACATATATTCGATTTGATCGAGGATTATTCGATTTTTTAGTGGATATATTTGATTTATTCGTGGAAACATTTGGTATGTTCATGGAGATATTCAATTTGTGGGTGGAAATATTTGATTTGGTCATGGAGGTATTATTGGATTTAATCGTGAATATTATTTGATATGGTCGAGGGAATAATATTCACTTCATTCGTATTATATGATTTATTTGTAGAGAATAGTTCATTTAATCGAAGAATTATTGGATTTATTTGTGGATGATTATACAATTTGCTCGAGGGATTGTTTGATTTCTTCGTTGATATATTTGATTGAAAATGAATGCGGGTCGTGATTTCGAATTGAGGATATTTTTTGGTTGTGCTTATTGTGTGTTTGATGCATTTATTGGTGAGCTCGAGGAGGTGGATTAAAATTAAAGGATTCAATATCTTGGTATATTGAGAACTTCTCATTTGGATTTTCATGTGAAAACGTGGAATTTTTGTCGAAATGATAATCATAATTTTTAAACATATCATTGCTCGAGCATGTCTTAAGTCGAGGAGATGTTGATATTTGTATTAGATCTCTTGTTTTTATTGCGTGGAGCATTGCAAAATGGATAACTTGAATATAATGAGGATAATGATATCTCTCTGAATTCTTGTCGAGGAAACAACGAAATAACCCGAGTCTTGACGTGCTGTGGCGGACGAGCTGTTGAGTGTCAAGGACAAAATGAACGAGCATAGATCCATAAAAGGAGGGTGATAATGAAGGACGAGCATGGGTGATGTCGATCACCGGTGGCAACCTCAAAAGCAGAAATAATTCTCTTGTGGAAAGGTAAGACAGTTTGGAGTGGTATTCTCGACCTTCAGGTACAAACTATTCTCAACTCTTGTTCAGTGGTCGTGTTTGATCGACACGTGGTTTATGGACATATTGAGTCTTTTAGCACTATTTTTTAGAGATGTGCATTGTCTGAGTACTTTGGGCGAATTGTTGAGTAGATTGTGATGCATATGGACATGGTTGAGATTATTGTTTGGATGACTAACAAAGTGATCGGATGTTATTATATCTTGTTGTGTTCGATGTTTTCCTTTTCGACCTTAGTGGCAGGTCGAAGAACTCGAGCACGGGTCATCATGTACAACCAGGAAAGGGAGGTCAAAAAATATGCTTGATTCTTTATTTTGCTTGATATAATTATGAATATTATGGGGCTAATGAAAATGATCAATTACTATCATATCTTTTTGCTCGATGTGTTCCCATTTGACCTCAGTGGCAGGTCGAAAGGTTCGATGAAAAAAATCCACCATGACTAGGGCCTCCGGGCTGGGTGGTCGCTTGTTTAGTACACCCATTGGGATGGGCAGGTTGGTCTCTATTTAGAACATCCCTCGGATTGGGTGGGCAAGTGCCTGAAGAAAAAAAAAAACCACCATGATTAAGGCCTCCGGGCTGGGTGGTCGCTTGTTTCGGAAGGCCCCTCCCGGGGTCGGCAAGTGCCTGAAGACATATTCCACCATGACTAAGGCCTCCAGGCTGGGTGGTCACTTGTTTAGTACACCCCTTGGGATGGGCAGACTCGCCCCCTGTTTCGAACATCCCTCAGATTGGGTGGGCAAGTGCCTGAAGTAAAAAAAAAAAAATCCACCATGACTAAGGCCTCCAGGCTGGGTGGTCGCTTGTTTCGGAAGGCCCCCCGGGGTCAGCAAGTGCCTGAAGACAAATTCGACCATGATTAAAGCCTCCGGGCTGGGTGGTCGCTTGTTTAGTACACCCCTTGGGATGGGCAAGTTGACCCTCTGTTTCGAACATCCCTCAGATTGGGTGGGCAAGTGCGAAGACATGGATAGCTCGAGCAGATCGCGGAGGCAGGTCGATTATTTCTACTTGGTTCTATTTGGTCTGATATTATTGTATATTTGTTCCTAACCCCAATGGCAGGTTGAGGGAGTACATTATGGATAATTCGAGCAGTATGAAGACAAAATCTACCATGATTAAGGCCTCCGGGCTGGGTGGTCGCTTGTTTAGTACACACCTTGGGATGGGCAGGTTGACCTCCTATTTCAAAAATTCCTAGGATTGGGTGGGCAAGTGGGAAGACATGGATAGCTCGAACAGACCTCGGAGGCAGGTCGATGATTTCCACTTGGTTCTATTTGGTCTGGTATTATTGTATATTTGTTCCTAACCTCAGTGGCAGGTCGATGAAGCACATTACGGATAGCTCGAGCAGGTTAATGGTTCTATTTGATTTAGTTTTGTGGTATTTGTGTCTTTGACCTCAGTGGCAGGTCGATGGAGCTCATTACGGATAGCTCGAGCAGGTTAATGGTTCTATTTCATTTGGTTTTGTGGTATTTGTGTCTTTGACCTCAGTGGCAGGTCGATGGAGCTCATTGCGGATAACTCGAGCATGTTAATGGTTCTATTTGATCTGGTTTTGTGATATTTGTGCTTTTGACCTCTGTGGCAAGTCAATCAAGCTCGTTACGGATAGCTCGAGCAGTGACAGTGGCAGGTCGATGGATCTTATTATAGATAGATCGAGTAACTCATGGCAGATTGAGGATGTTCACTTGGGGCAGTCCACTCGGGACTCATTACAGATAGCTCGAACAGACCTCGGTGGCAGGTCGATGATATTTATTTGATTCTGGTTTCGTCTAATTTATTTTTTGACTTGAAGGACAGGATGATGGTTTCCTTGATTCAGGATTTGTTAGGTCGAGGATATTCATAACTGCTCGAGTAGGTTGATTGGATTTTATTTATGGTTTTGGATGATATTCATTATTGCTCGAGCAGATTGTTTGTTGATTCTGGTTTGTCGAATTTATTTTTCGACCTCACTGGTGGGTTGAGTATATTCATTATTGCTCGAGCAGGTTGTTTGTTGATTCTGGTTTATCGAATCTATTTTTCGACCTCAATGGCGGGTCAAGTATACTCATTATTGCTCGAGTAGGTTGATTGCATTTTATTTGAGTATGGTTTTGTCGAATTGATTTTCGACTTCAAGGGCAGGTAGATGGGATTCATTACGGTATGAGCAGGTTGATGGTTTTTGCTTGGTTTGGTCTTGTCCAATTTATTTCGACCTCGGTGGTAGGTCGAGGGAGTTCATTCAGAGCAGTTCACGAAATCAGGTCGTTTGGGTTTTTAGAGGATATACAACAAGCTTGAATATTAAATTTTAAACTGAGGGGCGATAGGAAGGGTGGTCTAAGAAGAGCTCGAATAGGATGATCGAAACACAACATGCATAAGTTCAAATTTTCAAATTCAAGACTTCAGGGAGTGGTCATTCAGTTCATGTTTTTTGACCTCATAAGTGGCATCTCGCTTTTCGGTTTTCGACCCCAACGGTCTCCCGATTATTGACTTTCGACTTCAGTTTTGGTGTTTGACCCCGGTTCTCGGCTTTCGACCTAAGCGGTATCTCTCGGTTTTCGACCGCAATGGTATCTCGATTCTCAGTTTTCAATCGCAACGGTCTCAGCGGTATCTCGATTCTCGGTTTTCGATCGCAATGGTCTCTCGGATCTCGATTCTCGGTTTTCGACCTCAGCGGTATCTCGATTTTCAGTTTTCGACCGCAACGGTATCTCGATTCTCAATTTTCGATTGCAACGGTCTCAACGGTATCTCAATTCTCAGTTTTCGACCGCAACGGTATCTCGATTCTAGGTTTTCGATCGCAATGGTCTCTCGATTCTCGATTCTCAGTTTTTGACGTATCTCGATTCTCGGTTTTTGACTGCGACAGTATCTCGATTCTCGGTTTTCAATCGCAACGGTCTCTTGGTTCTCGACCTCGACAGTCTCTTGGTTCTTGGCTTTCGATCTCAACAGTTTCTCGATTCTCAGCTTTCGACCTCAACGGTTTCTCGATTCTCGGTTTTCGACCTCAACAGCAGATCATTCAATTTTCGACCCCAGTTGTCGTTCGACTTCCGGTGTTCGACCTCAGTGGCAGGTCATTAGGTTCTTGTCTTTATTGACAAATCTTTCGGTTTTCGACCCCGGCGTCCGGTCATTCGGTTTTCGACCTTCGTGGTCTTTCAGTTTTCGATCTTGAAATCTGGATGCTCATTTGGAGGTTATTTTAGTGGTCATTCAATGGTCATTCGACTTTCGGTGCTCGGTCTCATTGGCAATTTGAAGAAAACAGCTTGAAGAGGCATTTCACTCTTGGATCTAGTTATGCTTACTCGACCAGAGTGGGGGGNNNNGGGGGGGGGGGGACTAGATGATATATGATATTATACTATACCTGGTTTAATGGAGAAAGCGAATAAATATTGGAGGATAAGCTCACTAAGACATCTAAGCATAACGATATGGGCCAAACCCATTTTGGTCCCATAAGGTACACCCCCCTTATAAAAGGGGGCCAAGGTATCTCATTCTCTCATTCTCTACTCATTCCATACTACACTCTCTCTCTTGATCTGAGCACTGACTTAGGCATCGGAGGCCCTACGCCGGGGCCACTCCCGGCGTTGGGTTCTGCAGGTACGGAGGCCGTTCGAATTGAAGGAGTCGGGTGAAATTCATTACACTCGTATTAAGTATATATGTAAACGAAATATACAGTACAATATAACAGTTATTAAGGTGCAAATCGTCCAACAATTTGGTGCACGAAGTCAGTATGTATTGTGCAAATTGAACCAACCGAACTTTTATGTCAATCAAATTTAAAGTGAACATAATTAATTGGTTTATTCGCTTTGGTTAGCTGAATTATTTTAAATTATTTAAATAATTTGTTATTTATATTAAAATTATTTTTAATATGTTTGTAATTTTATTTATTATTTTTATATTATTTTTGGTTGAAAAAAAAAAGGTTCCGTTGTTTCATTCTCTATTCATGTGATCTTATAGTTGTGATAAAGTGCATGGTCTTATTTTATAAAGTGCGACGTATTGTTTTATAAGATGAAACTTATTGATGTGTAAAGTGCACTCCTGAAAATGTGTTATGTTATCGTGCTTGCGTTTTATGTAGGCAAATTTGTGATGGATGCTAAAATATTATGTAGCTCTATTTTTTAGAGTGGTATTTTGGCGAAATAATTGTGGATTGTGGAGTGTGATAATAAAATGTAGTTTGTTGTTTTATAAAGTGCGACGCGTTGTTTTATCGGAAAATTCAAGTTAAATCCCTCCATCCCTTTTCATCTTCCTTGTCAGCCCCTCACATAAAATTTGTTCCTTTGCACTCCCTAATTTTAACTTCTCTTTCTCAACCACTCCCCATATATATAGTAATATTATTATTTTTTATTTATTTTGGCTGAATCATAAAAAACTCTCTCTTCATTATGCTCTCTCTCTCTCTCTTCGTTTCTGCTATCTATCTCTTCATCGCCGTCTCTCTTTTTCTCTCTAATCGTCTCTCCTCTATGAAAATTCCATCGTCGATCATCTCTTTCTCTATGAAAACTGCAAAATATAAGAAGAAAAGAAAAGAAAAAAAAAACATCGGGACTCTCTCAGATCCCCAATTGAAAAATTTAATCCCAAATCAAGATCCCCAAATTCTTCAAAGATCTAATCCCAACTCAATTGCTTGTTCGTAGAGCTTAATTATGTGGCCAAGGTGCAAGATCTTGAGGAGGCTTCCAAATCAATTCCAGTTCGGCTGGTCGGAGGATGACGAGGCCTGCGAGGCAGAGACGAGACTCGAGAACGGCGAGCGGGCTGTGATGAACGACGAGCCTGTTTCGAAACGAGGATTAGATTGTCGAGGAAGCCGAGGATTCGGGAGCTCGGTCAGTTGGTGTGATGCTTTCATGAAAGAAATCACAAAGACCACGACTGGGTCAGTGACCCTTAATCTTTACAAGGGGTCGGTTAGTGTTGCGGGCCGAGAAAGCCCGTATAGTCTTTATTGGGAGGATATTTCGTCATTTGAGACTGGGGAGATTTACAATCAGGCTGATGCGGCTTGTTTTATCCGCCTTTACGGGCTGCCTATGAGAGTTCGGACTATGCTCGAGAAAGGGATCTGATGGCGTTTTTTAGGACCCGCATGGGGATTCAGTGGGCTGTACTGTATTGTTTGTCCAATTTGATACTTAATGTTTATTGGTGCAAATTGTTATGGTATCATGTGAGATGGTATCTTGAGTTTAATTGATGTTGTTCCTTATTTTTTGACAAAAAAAAAAAAAAAAAAAAAAAAA
>CACSLK010027751.1:61053-71902 GCA_902706635.1 Striga hermonthica | reverse complement strand
TGACTACTCCAAATGCTACCTATATATTTTAACATTCCACTATTTTTCATCCAAGTCACGTGTGAAAGATCCACTTGTCATGGTAGACATGAAGGATTAAAGAAATCATAAATCTTAAAATAGTACTTGTTTTATCCAAATAGTACCACATCTTCTTCTACGTGGTACCTGTTTCGGATCAATTAATACCTACTTTTGTTATCGAAAATTGATTATTTCAATTTTGAACAACATTTAAAAAAAGTAGTACCAGACATAGATTAAGATAGTACTAGTTTTATATTGTTGTGGTACCTAACATTGAGTCTTTAGTACCATTTGTAATGCACACATAAAAAACCTCGAATTTTGATTTCAAATGATGTTTATATGACTCATAATCACTCTCACGTTAGTTTATATGACATTTAAAATGTTTTTAATTGAGTTTATTCGCAAATTGGTCATGAACTGGACACACTAATGAGAAACTACTATAATACACTTCATTTCATTGAATTACACACTTCATTCCATAGAATTATCATACATGACTACTCTAAATTCTACCTATATGTTTTAATTTCCATTATTTTTCATCCAAATCACGTGTGAACGATCCACGTGTCATGGTAGACATGAAAGATTAGAGAAATCACAATTTTTAAAATAGTACATGTTTTAAACAATATGATACCACATATTCTTCTACGTGGTACCTGTTTTTTATCAATTAGTACCAACTTTTGGTCAACGAAAATAGATGATTCGATTGTGGTCAACATTTTCAATAATTGGTACCAAACCTAAAGTAAGATAGTACCAGCTTTTGGTGTTTTGGTACCAGATATCAGGTCTTTAGTACCAACTCCGGTGAACATAAAAAAACACCGAATTTTGGTCTCAAATGATGTTTATATGACCAATAAGCACTCTCACATTAGTTTGTATGAGATTTAAAATGTTTTAAATTGAATTAAACCGTAAAATAGTCATGAACTCGACACACTAATGAGAAAACACTACTAATACACTTCATTTCATTGAATGACACACTTCATCTTATAGAATCATCATACATGACTACTCCAAATTCTACCTATATGTTTGAACTTCCACTATTTTCTCAACCACATCAGGTGTGAACGATCCACGTGGCATGGTAGACATAGAGGATTAAAGAAATCATGATTACTAAAATGGTACCAGTTTTGACAGAAGTAGTACCGCTTCTTCTACTGCGTAGTACCTATTTTTAATCAGTTAGTACCTACTTTTGGTCAACGAAAATGGATTACTTCAATTTTGGTCAACATTTGCAAAAATTGGTACCCATTCAAGAGTTAGATAGAACCAGCTTTTGGTGTTTTAGTACCAGATATCGGGTCTTTAGTACCAACTCCGACGAACATAAAAAAAACTGAATTGTGGTCTCAAATGATGTTTATATGACCCATTATGACTCTCACATTAGTTTATATGAGATTTAAAATATTTTTAATTAAGTTTAATCGTAAGACGGTCATGAACTCGACACAATAATGAGAAAACACTACTAATACACTTCATTTCATTGAATGACACACTTCATCTAATAGAATCGTCATACATGACTACTCCAAATTTTACCTATATATTTTAACTTCCACTATTTTTTATCCAAATCATGCGTGAACGATCCGTATGTCATGGTAGACATGAAGGATTAGAAATCACGATTCTTAGAATTGTATCTGTTTAAGCCAAAATAGTACCGCATCTTCTGTAACACGGTACCTCTTTTTTATCAATTAGTACTTACTTTTGTGAACAAACAAAAAATTATTTTAATTTTTGTCAATATTTACACAAAGTAGTACCAAACATAGAGTAAGATGGTACCAATTTTATATTGTTGTAGTACCTGATATTGGATATTTAGTACCACTTGTAATGAACACATAACACAGGTTTTACCTATAATAGCACCAGTTTGCTTCTTTGTAGTACCTAAAACAGTACCAATTTTACCTATAATAGTACCACATTTGTTTCTTTGTAGTACTGATTTTAATTCAATTAGTACCTACTTTCGTTGACTCAACTAAAATGGATTATGTAGCGCCACGATTTTATTCATCTATGAGATTGCTCGACTTTAGTCCCAAGAAATAGCAAGTAAATTATTCTAAGTCTCAAGAATTCAATGCAAGTACTTAAATTTAATATTTTAAGCACCAAGTTAAATTGGTGAAATTCCAAGTACAAAATGTTAATTATAAAATTAATCCTAAGACTAAGTTTTTAATTAAATTGGTAAATATTCCAATTAATATAATTTATTAAGTCAAGAAATACAATTTAATTTTTATAAGCCAAGGAGGTTAAGTATTACTTTATAAATTTCGAGCCAAAGGTACAAGAATTAAATTTGCGGTAGGATGGTAGAGGAGGTGGCCTTGAGAGTGTGGACTCACCCAGACTCGGTTGAGTCCTTTCTGCACGATCCTTCCCACCTGATTTTTTTGCACTTATAGTAATTAAAAATAAGTACTAATCGTTTAAAAACAGGTACCACGTAGAACAAGATGCGGTACTACGTTAGATAAAACAGGTACTAATTAAATTTAGTATGAGTGCCAAACAAAAAAAAAATGGTGGAATGAGCACAAATGGGGACTCAAACCCAGGTCCAGACCCTCAAGACCGCCTTCTCTACTATCCTGCCGCTAGAATATTAGTACAATAATCATTCCCATCTTATATTTTTGTTTTAAGGTGAATAATACCTAACATAACCTACAAATAGCATCAATTTGGTATATATGAACAACAAAAAAGAGATTATGATCACTTTATGTGTTTCAGGGTAAATATAAACAACAATTTTTAAAGTTAAATCCTTAACAAATTAACCAAAAATATATGAATTAAAGACGATTTGGACTCTAAAATCCTCATATAATATATAGGTTACTCACTACTTCAAATTTTGGCCGGAAAAAGGCCAAATGTTGCCGGAAGAATACCAATTTTTCGCCGGAGAAAATTCACGTCCGGATCACTTTTTTTACCGAATTTGTTGCCGCCAAAGTTCTTCAACGCCGGATTTGATGTCGCCGGTAGGCCTGAGAGCGGTCCAGTTTTTATCCATTTTTTCTGGAACTGGAACCGGAACCGAAACCAAAAAACGGGTTTGGTTAACACATAAATAATTGCAGGAATCGAAAAAGAACAGAACCGGTTTATAACAATTCGATTTTTCTGGTTATTCGGGTAACTGAATAATAAAAAATAACTGAAAATAACCGGTTTTGAGTTAAGAACTGAATATTAAGTGCAAGAACCGAAACCGATTCATACATATAAACGTATAACCACATGCATACTTTCATATATATAATCGGTTAATACGCATACACTTGGAAAGAAATCGGGAACCGGAACCAAAACATGTAAAAAATAAGCGAAAATCAAATTTTTTTTTTTAAATAATGGGACCGAACCGGTTATTTTCGGTTTGGTCCGGTTCGGTTCTCGAGTATAAAATCCCACCCCTAGTCGCCAGAGGTCGAACCTGCAAACAAAAAAAAAAAAGATAAAAAATAAAAAGAAAATATTGTAGGAGAAGGTGACGAGAGGGAGACATGGGAGGTTTTTTTTGGGGAAGAAGATTGATAAAAATAGTATATTATTATGTATGGTAGGTATAAGAAACCAATAAAATAATGTATAAAGTTAAGCATTAGTGAGGTGATGTCATAACTTCATTAATTTTTAATCTATTTTAAAGAGAGGGACTTAAGTGGAATAATGATTTGAGGGGTAGGGAGTGCAGTGGATTTTTTTTTATGGAGGGACTGACATGGAAGTTTGAAAAAGGATTGGGGATTTTTAAAAAAGTCTCTCTTGTTTTATAATGTGCAACATGTTGTTTTATAAAGTGTATCGTGCTGATATATAATGTGCACTATTTTATGATCACATATAAATTATGTATTTTTGAAAAGTATATTATAGTAGATATAATTATGTGTTTTTTAAAAGTTTTAATTGTAAATACATAATATATGAAATCCCAAAATTAACGATGTGCATTTCCATAGTCAATAATGTGCATCTGGTTTTGTATTATTGTGCAATCAATTGAGCGAGAATTTTTTATTTGCATTCCAATTTTAGAATATTTTAATAATGTGTATTATTATTATTATAACATTTAAATTTTAGTGTTATTATTATTATTATAAAATTAATTTTAGTATTTTATTATTTGTTATATACTTTTTTTAGTAATAACGATATATTATAATTAGGGCTGAGCATGGACTCGGAGAATTCCGAACCGTTTCGAAAATCAAACCGAAATCACTCAGAACCGAAAAATAAGCGTTGACCGTTTGACTTTCTCCAAACCGAATCAAACCAAAAAATAATTGGTACGGTTCTGGAGATTTCACAAATATTCATACCTAGAACTGAACCGAACCGTCCTGAACCGTCACGTGCTGTACCGAACAGAAGAACCGAAATTAAGAACCGAAATATAACATTAGATGTGTTATTAATATATTTTGTGTCAACTTTGATTCTATATAATATAGTAATAAATATTAACCTTCACTTAAATTTCATGCTTAGTATACTAGATCAACAATTGAATTTTTTCTATTATGAAATATTATTTAAAATAATATGAAAGTTTAAAGAATATTTTTTAAGAAAATAAATATTATATTTTATTTGAATTTTATATTTTCAATATTAGTTGCACAAACTTAGTTATAACAAAAATATAGAGTTACTTATAAAGTTGATTTCAAAATAAAATCATTAATGCGAGGAAGTACTGATAAATGTTGGTTTTATTAAAGCATATAAAAATTAAATAACTAAAATTTAGAGTTACTTCGAGAATTGATTTGAAAATAAAATCTTCAATATGATGAATTATTGATGAATGTTGTTTTTTTAAAGCATATAAAAATTAAGTTCATTCATTCCAATTTTAAGTAGACAATTTGTCGAATATACCATTCTCTCGTTGGGGAGCGATCTTTTCTCGTTGGGGAGCGATTCTCAGTTGGGATCTGATTGTGTCCTCTTCTCTTGATTGTTTCTGTTTAATCCCATTCCAGTCTTATCATCTTGTTTTTTTTTTATTTTTTTTTTTGGCGTTATCTAATTCCTTGCTCAATTTGGGGATTAGGGTTCTTGATGAAGTCGTTCAGTGTTGGGCAGTTTCTTCGTTCCAGATGGCTAGTCAATCCTTTATCGGACATGATGAGGATCTTGCGCAAAGGCTAGAAGAATTCTCCTTATCTAACACGGAGGATGTTATTATCGACTTAGCCACTATAGACATCCGCTACAGTGCTCAAGAATGCCACAAGAGTTTATTTGGCAAGATTATCGGAGATCTCCGGGTCAGTTGGGTGGGAGTTAAGAGAACTATGAGCTATATTTAGAAGATTCGACATCCTATGGAAGTGAAAAACTGGGCTCGAACTTCTTTCAATTTATCTTCCAAAACAAAGAGGATTTGGACAGAGTTGCTAAAGGTATGAACTGGACCATTGATAACCAGTTTCTTATTCTTACTGAATGGAAGGAGCATCTCTCGGCTAGTCACCCCGTTTTTCAGGAATTACCTCTCTGGGTTAAAGTATTCAACTTACCTCTCAACTGGCTAAGTACTGAGGTTGGGTTAAAAATAGGTAATGTATTTCATAAACTTAATAATGTAGTGGTGGCTGGAGATGGAAGTCATGGAAGAAAAATTTTCAGGCTTCTAGTTACTGTCAATCTTTCAGAACCTCTGCCTATATGTGCTACCATCAGATTGGGGGATCAGTTGGTTAAAGTTAGTTTTAAATATGAAAAACTGGTGAACATGTGCAACTACTGTGGTTTCATATTGCACTTGGATAGAACCTGCAAAAACAAAATGGTTGATATTGCTCAGAAATCATTCAAAGATGGCCAGTATGGGGATTGGATGAGAGCACTAGAATTTCAGCAATGGGCGACCACCAGTAACCTAGGTTCTCATTATCAGTCATCAGACTCTCCTGCTACACCAGTTCAAATCTCTACTCCTAATACTTCAATGAGTCAGATTCCAGAAGCAAATCAGCTCCTAGTGGTTGAATAAGTTAATGCAGTCCATCACCAGCTAGAAGTTCAAGATTCAAATGGCACTAAAGTTTCAAATAAATCCACACTAGTAAAACCTCCTAAGGATCCAACCCCAATTCTTACCAAGATCCCTTCACCAGCAAAGCAGCATGATCATTTCAATACTGACAATATTATCTGGGAGGAGACAGTAGACAGTATGATATCACCAATCCCAATCCAAACTAGCTCTCCTGATCTACTTATGATTGAACAGGCCCCCTATTGTTCCAAAACTTGGAAGAGAGCTTCTCGTAAAGATGGTAGGCTAACCAGATAACATGATCATAAGGCAATTATGAATGCCTTTGTTTCTAGGAAAAGATCCATTACTGAAGTATCTGCAGAAGTACCTGAATATGAAGATGTGCTGATTAACTCTGAAGTGAAAAAGAAGCTGAAATCTGAATCGACTAAGGTGGAGGTGGCCAGCCTGGAGTGGCACCCAAGTGATCAATGTTAGCTGCGGTGTGGAACTGTTGAGGACTGGGTGGGCCCTCGACAGTTTCCCAAATCAAAGAGACTTATAGATTTTACCACCCTGCTTTCTTTTTTCTTTCTGAAACTAAATATTCTTCTCCCTTTGTCCAAACGGTGGTTCGCAAGTTGGGTTTTGTTGACAGACAAACGGTGGTTGATCATGTTGGTCTAAGTGGTGGTTTACTTCTCCTTTGGTCTCCAGAGGTCACCATTGCTCTGGTGGTGTGTCATACCAGTTCTATAGCAGTTGAATACTCTTTGAACAATGGGGGCTTGAGTTGGGCAGTTTTTGTATATCTCAGTGCTTGTGCTTCCACAAGAGCTGAGCAATGGAAATTACTTGAATAAGAAAGAAGAAAATGGCAAGACACTTTGTTCATAATAGGAGACTGGAACAATATTTGCTCTCACTCTGACAAAATTGGAGGCACCCCAAGGAGTGATAGAAGTCTAGCTGGCTTTAATGACTTCATTAATTCAATGTCTATGGAAGAAATTAAGATGAATGGATTTGAATTTACTTGGTGCAATCATCGGTTCTCTGAAAGGCTAATTTAGAAAAAACTTGACAGGGGATTTGGCTCTATGGATTGGCACCAGCTCTTTCCCAATGCATCTATCTCCACATTGGCCCGAAGTGTCTCAGATCACTCACTACTTCTTCTTAACACAAGCTCTCATTCTCAAAAGCGCCACCGCAGATTTCACTTTGATAAACGTTGGCTGCTCAAGGATGACATTAAAGATGTGGTGAAGACAACATGGACACAAAAGTGTTCAGGAACTCATTTCTTTATTCTGAAAGAGAAGATCAAGTTCACAAGGCAAGCTCTTATTAGATGGAGTGCTAAGTTCAAAACTGACAACCAATCAAAAATTAAGCACCTTTCTGCTAAACTGGAGCTCCTGAGAACTACTAATCTTGCTGATAACTGGGATGAATGGACTTTTACTAAAGCTGATCTGAAGAAAGCTCATCACACTGAAGAATTATATTGGCAACAGAAAGCTAAAATAAAATGGCTGAGGGAAGGTGACTGCAATTCTAGTTTTTTTCATGCCTACACTCTTCAAAGGAGAAGGGAGAATGCAATTACTAGATTGCTAACTCCATAGAGCAGGGAATGTTTAACCCAGCAGGAGATCCAAATTCACATTTCAAGCTTCTATGCTAACCTCTTCTCTTCAGAAGGATCATGGGGAGGTGAGATTATCCTGCATCTAATTACTCCCTCAATTACCAATGATATGAACCATGACCTCCTCAAGCCTGTCCAGGAGGATGAAATCAAAGCTTCTCTTTTCATCCTTGACACAAACAAGACTCCAGGTGAAGATGGTATGGCTGTTTTTTTATCAGAAATTTTGGAGTCTTATTAAAGTTGATATTACTTCTGCTATTCGGAGTTTCTTTGAGAATAGTCTTATGTTGAAATATTGGAATCATACAATTGTGACCCTCATTCTGAAGTGCATCAATCCTGAATATATCTCTCTTCAGGCCAATCAGCCTTTGTACTGTGGTCTATAAAGTTCTTTCTAAGTTGTTGGCTTTGAGACTCAAATCTTGTCTGCATTCTTGCATAAGCGATTTCCAGTCTGCATTCATTAATGTTAGGCAACTTTTAGACAGTATTATCATAGCACAAGAAGCCTTCCACTATATTAACAGACACAGCTCTGGTAAGAATCACTTTATTGCTATTAAATTGGATCTAGTTAAGGCCTTTGACTGTGTGGAGTGGCTTTGTGTTAAGAAGATTATGCTTCAAATGGGTTTCTCTCCTGCCTTTTTTAGTTTGATCATGGTCTGTATATCATCTTGTTCATATTCTTTCAAAGTGAATAATACAGTTGGTGGATATGTCAATCCTTCAAGAGGCATAAGACAAGGGGACCCTCTGTCCCCTTATCTTTTTATTATTGTGGCTGAATTGCTTTCTCCTTTGGTGACTGCTTCCTTAAACTCTGGTCAGCTCTTGGGTATGAAACTCTCTAAAAATTCCCCCCCCCCCCCATTTCTCACCTTGTATTTGCAGATGATTCACTATTATTTTGCAAAGATGATGTTGGTCAGCTAATGCTCTCTTGACTTTACTTGAAAAATACAGACTGTTTACTGGGCAACAAGTTAATCTTCATAAGTCTGCCATATTTTTTAATAGAAGCACTCTTATTCCATTGCAACTCAGAATCTGTACAGCTTTGCAAGGCATTCCAGCACACAGATCAACAAAGTATTTGGGGTTGCCATTAGGCATAAGCAGATCAAAAAGGATGCCTTTCAAAATATTTTGGACTCTGTACAAGCCAAACTCCAAAACTGGAAAGCTAGAATGTTGTCCCCAGCAGGTAAAAAACTTCTCATTAGAGTTGTTTTACAAGCTCTTCACACTTTCTCATGTCTTGCTTTGTTTTACCATCATCTCTGTGCTCTGAAATATCAAGAATATGTTCTAACTTCTGGTGGAGCAAGGGTGACAATCAGGAGGCTGGTCTTCATTGGAAATCTTGGTCTGCACTTTCATTGCCTAAATCAGATGGAGGTCTTGGGTTTTTAGATCTAAAGAACTTCAATAAAGCTTTAATTTGTAAACAGCTGTGGAGAATCACTTCACAACCTTCTCTCCTTGTTAGTAGACTGTTGAAAGATAGATACTACCCCAACTGCTCAATTTTTGATGTTGTTAAGACTAGTAATTGCTCCTGGCTTTAGTGTAACTGGCTCTATTTTCTTCATGTCTTTGCTAAGAGTTTCTCTGTTGAGATTAGAAATTGTGCTTCTACCAGGGTTGATGACATCAACTGGGTTCCTTCTCCTACATCTCCAAAGCCTTGCATTACTGAAATTGTTAGAGGACATATCATTTGGGTCAGTGAGCTTCTGAACTCTTCTGGAACTGGATGGAGTGACTGTCTTGTCTCTCAATTGTTTAATGCTGCTGACTGCAAGGCTATCCTTGACATTACCACTCTCAAACCAGGTATGGTTGATAGGATGTTTTGGTCCTTGGACAAAAAGGGTTATTTTCAGTAGCTAGTACTTATGATTTCTTGTCTAAACAAAAGCTACTAGCTCTTGACCTTCCTTGTTATAGCTCCCCCTCAAACAACAAGCATAATTTCTATACAAGGTGCTGGAAAGTGGAAACTGAAAGTTGTGGGCAAGATTAAACATTTCCTCTGGAAATGTTTATCTGGATCATTGCCTATGAAACTCAATTTGTTAGAGAAAGGTTTGAGGTTGGATGCTATCTATTAAACTTGTGGCAGTGAAACTGAGACAATTGAGCATGTTTTATTTACTTGTTCTAAAGCTGGCAGGGTGTGGGATATTGCACCAGTGCAATAGGATGGCCTGAAACCTTTCACTTCATCATTCAGGGGATGGTGGTCTTATCTATGCTTCATGGCTCGATCTGATGATACTGAATCCATAATCCAACTGACCACTTACATTATGTGGTGGCTTTGGAAAGCACGCAACCTATGGATATTTTAAAAGACCAACCTCTCAGCTCCTCAGATAGTCAAGACGACTCATTTGGAGTGGTTGGAATTTTCTCAACTTCATGGTTTTTGCTAGTTTATAGTTTTCTTGTGTTTGCTTCTTTTGTTTTGATTATTGTTAGTGGTTTTTCTTGTTCTCTAGGCTTCGGCGGTGGAGAGCATGTTAGTTGACTGTTTATGTTCTTTGGCTTCGGCTAGTTTGGATTTGTCTAGTTTGAGGTTCTAGGCCGTCTTAGTGCGCGTCCTCTCAGTTTCCAGTTTCGGTTTTCAGTTGTATCTTGAACCTTTTCTTTGGAGTAATATATTTCCTCTATCGTTTCGATAAAAAAAGCGTATAAAGATTAAAATATAACTAGGTAGACATTCAAAAATATTTTTTTTTTTAAAAAAATCTCTGAAGATCCAAACCAAACCATACCGAACCGAACCGTCTCAATAGTACCGAATACCGAACCGAAAAATAAAAATCTCTGAACTGAACTGAATTTTTGGTATGATTCCAGAGCTCGAATTGTGGGATATCCGAAGTTTGATACGGTTCTAGAGATTTATCAATCTTTGAACTGTACCGTCCCACGCTCACCGCTAAATTTATAATATGTGTAATATAAGTATAAGAAAATATGAAAAAAATAACAATTTATACATATTTTTATAAATTAAAAATTTCAATCAACATTATTTTGCATCTATCATATTATTTATATAATTAATATATATATAT